>PNEQ01036465.1:0-24497 GCA_003012365.1 Medauroidea extradentata | reverse complement strand
CTCCTCCTCCTCCTCCTCCTCTTCTTCCCTGTTTTCAATGATAGTGCACACCCTTGTATTTTTATCAGTTAATTTGGAATACAAGTGCACACTATACACGAGTAAATACGGTATATTCATTCCTCAACGTATTTTGTTGTTGAAGCGTCTCAACTCATGCACGGCCATGGTCACGTGATACCGCGATCTCAATATATCGACAAGATGGCTGCCGAGTGACAGTAGCTGCAGCGAAAGTACGAAGTCTACTGAGTTGCAAAACATATCTCTATGACAAAACTCACATTTGTTTACAAGTTAATGTTTTGTTTTGGCATATTTCGGGGATATTTAATTTATGATTTTGATTTTCATTCAGAAATAAACAAAAAATATCATCGGAAAGATCCTTGTGTAAACAGCGATATTGCGAAATTGCTCTGTGTCGCAAGGAGTAGGGACACAAATTTAAATTGCTAAAACATGGAGAAACATAATTTTCAGCTATTTCATCAGTGAATAGATATCAAACAGTTTGTCTGTTTGGGTAGGTACGCAAGATAAATTAATTTCATTGAACCATATATTGTTTGTAGTAAAACATTTTAATTTGTACATGTACTGAAAGGGATAGAATAAATTGGAGGAAATTTTTAAAACTGCAAAACTGAAGAAAAACTCAAAATAAATAGTTTCAACAAAAGGAGGATATTTATAGCTTGTTAATGAAAAACAGTTAATTATTTTTATTTGCACAATTGAATTAAGTACCAGGAATACATCGTGAACATTAAAATTTGGTAACGATGAGGTGAAATCAAAACTGTTTGGTTAAGTATAATCATTCTAATGGTATTACACAAAAAATTTTTTACAGTTTAAAATTTTTTTATTTCTTTTTTTTAACTAATTTTTACGCCACTTCAAAGGTTTAACACCAAAGTTTTGAACTGCTATTAACATTTTTAAACACTAAAATTGGTAATTTTTGTTCATCGTTTTTAGGGGTCCTTGGATAATACCTAAACTTACATTCCAAAGATCAGTTTTACATTAATCTGTACACACTTATTGTTTCCTTGATTTTAAAAGCCAGTTGTTTTCATCTCCATTGGCCACATATTGCCATGACTTTTTAGATGGTGATTTCAGTACTCACTTGTAAATATTACTTTTTTTTTCTCTATTGTATGCAGCTCGAAGTCCTGTGTTCTCACATCTGAATGCTTCCATCCAGGGCCTCACAACAATCCGAGCATTCAAGGCTGAAAAAATTTTGCAAGATGAGTTTGACAGTCACCAGGTACTTTGTCTAATTTTTTTTTATTATAAGTTTATTATATGGAGTTATTGAACATGATGTATGTACAGTGTAATTTTTAACCTAGGTAATATATTAAAAATTCTGAAACATTGTAAGGTATTTTTTATATTACTTCTGTAAAATCTCGTTGTTATGACCCCCTTTATTACAACCATCTATTTTGTACAACTTTTTTTTTCAGGAACCACAAAAATTTGGGTCGAAAAAGTCGAAAATTTAAAGAAAATATGCTGAAAAACATATATGTTTCCGTTGTTGGTTTTTCCTTGCCGAGTGCGGTATTGTAATAAATGCACTGCTAAAAATAGATAGTACCGCTCCTGATTGTCCACGCCAACCAATACCCATTCACTCCCCCCACCATTAAGCCAGTTCGTGATTCTATGCACGCACACGCACATCAACTGCAGTGCCTTGTTTACTTTAGGGTGACGAGGGGAAGGCAAGGCAGACCAGAGCAGGCAGGGTGATAGTTGGGGCCGCAATAGCCCTCTGCTTGTAGCCAACACCTAGCCGCATTCCTAAGCCTTGCTTTCTCCTCAACTCCAGGTAGTAGTGTACGTCGTAGCTACAGCCACACCATCTCCACCTACAACTGTCTGACAGTCACGTGCAACTTACAACCTGTCTGGCCACAAAGCAGAACCTCATGTTTATCATTCCCCTCCCACTCTCTTCGAGCCATCGTTTTTGTTTCCGTGTCTGGCAATGGTCCGTTCTGAAGGAAGGGGGATGTATGATAAAATGGCACTTTTTCTTTCATCATTACATCAGGGCAAAAAAAAAAGACCAGCATGGCACTCGGTTCATAAAAGATGCAGAAAAGAAAACAATACAGAGTTCTCCCCCCCCCCCTCTATCTTCACATAAGGTTGTGCACATTAGATATGAGCTTGGCTTTACCATTCCGCTGTGTTATTGATTACTCGGCACATGAGGTGTGGAGCTGTGCAATAAACTGCAGCTTAAAAACTACCTATGACGCAAATACAACTAGTGCCATTGCTGTATGCTACATGTGGACTGATAAGATTTTAGTATGCTTTCAACAGGGGAGTGATTAGAGCAACTGAGGCCAGTGCGCCGGGAGCCACTTTGCCTCTATCCATTGTGCGCTGTACTTTATAGTTCTTAAAGACTTTAAACAATGAGTGATTCAGTTGTTTTATGTGTGACAGCACCTTGAAAAGTAAGTTTTTCGGCCTTTTGAGTGGCTTCAAATTTGCATTTCTAATAGGTTTATATATATATATGTATTGAAATGTCTGTTTAACAAACACTTTTATCAGTATTGCTTAAAATCTTATAATGATGGCACGCTGCAACAGTTCATGCACAAAAACAAACAAAATAGGATTCAGTGGCTGCACTGAAAGACTGAATCACTGCAGTATACTTTCACGTAAATAATATAAGCTGTTGTGGTCTTGAGTATGCTTTGCCCAGGCAAACAGGATGGATCACACGCGCACAGCCAGCTGAGAGCAAGAGTACAGTGCAGACGCACCACCACGCATCACAGCACATTGGGTTTTCAACTTCAATGTCAACAAATTACGAAATCTGTGTAATAAAATCTCGAATAATAAGTTAACTTTTCAATAATAAATAATCTGATTTTTCCACACTAAGTCAATGGACGTGGACATGTGGCAATGCATTTTTTTTGTATGGTAGAGACTGCTTTGTAGAATATAATTTTTTTACAGAGGCATATGATTATTGAAATTATTTATAGTTAATTTTAAAACCTGTATTTTTTTACACCTTAGACGACTGAATACTATAACCTGTATGCACAAAACTCTAAATTTTTATTAAAAAGGAGTACTGGGTGGGTCAAATTTGGCCCAAAATGTCCATATTCCTGTAGTACGACCCTCCCGTTTTTGCTATCCTTTTCCCGGAAAACGTGAGAAGTTGTAACCATGGGATTCTACTGTATTAAATATTGGAGCTTGATGTAAATTGTAACATCAACTTCAAGCAATTGAGTTTTATTACTTCCATTTGTTTTGTTTTCCCCATTATGAAAGACAATAATTATTCTGCATAATTTAGTTTGTCTACTGTCTAGGTATTTTGTATGACCTTTGATAAACACTGAAACATTTTTTTTTACATTTCCTAAAAACGTAAATGGCGTACTATTCTGCGGTATTCACATGTGATTGTTTAATAAATTTGTCTTATGTTGTGCAGACTGCTTGCATTTCCAAGATGTGCAAGTCCCACTTTTTCCCCACTTTGCTAAAGTACACAATTCCCTATCTTCTTGTGTATGTTTTTTTCCCTCCAGGGATTAATTTAAAGCTCTATATGTTCACGTATTTTAGTATGTAAACTGTAGAGTATGTATGTGTGTGGCTGCAAATTAGTACCTATTTTGATTTTTTAACGAGTACTTACTTATTTTGACTCACCACCCATACACTTAACTTTTGAAACTCGTATCTTAATGTGGCGAAAGTTCGTAATGAAGTGTATGGCTTATATCATCATCTGATTTATAACAACTTTGTAGTACACCATCCCTCCATAATACATGTAAAATTATTTGGATATAACAACAATCTGCTATGAAGACAATTTTTGTTGCCGTTTGTAGTTGTAATGAGATTCCACTGTATGTAATCATTAATAAATTTAAACATTTTTACATTTGATATTTTTTTTTTATTAGTGTTAAGGATTACCATAACTTTCAAACTATTGTACTTCAACCCAAAATTGTGTATTTTTTTGTTACTTAAATTATTAAAGTTACACCAATTTTCTAGCTGAAAATCATCTTTTTATAAGCACCCCAATTGTATGGCATCCAGTCATAAAGGTGTCATACCAGGTTACAATAATTAATTACTATAGTAATTGTAGGGTTTCGTTTACTGTATTGTGTTTCAGATTTTACATACTGTATTAAGAAAACTACAGTATTTTCCAATTCCTATTTTTTCCCTTATATGGATATGACCCTTATTATATTATTACAATGCAATGAATGTAATATTTCATAATTTTATTTAAATTATCAGTACGTAATTGTAGAAAATTCCATAGTCATCCAAAGTGGAAAGGACATACTGTGAAGTTGTTTCAGTTAACGGAATAGTGTTGATGTAATAGTATGCGTGCAGTAAACTGGAGACACAGCTCAAGGCCTGTCGCTTGCTGATATGACCACTATCAAGGAATTGCGAAAAGAAGTCGTATCTCGTACCATTATCCTACCTCAAACAAATTAATGGTTCTAAGAGTTTGTGTCGATAGAACTAATGTACCCTCTACTTAATATTAATCATGAAATATGTGTTTTTTTGTATGTTGCAGGATCTTCACTCTTCTGCTTTCTACCTGTTTGTGGCGTCAAACAGAGCCTTTGGCCTGTGGCTGGACATAGTGTGCGTCTTTTACATTGCCTGCGTTACGTTTAGCTTCCTCTTTTTGGGACAAGGTAATGAGAAACATTAACACATGATTACATTTTGATTTTTAACCCAGAAAAGTATTTGCCTGATCTTTGTGGGTAATACATACATACTAGGAAAGTAAATGTAAATTACACAAAAAATATTTGAAGGAAAGATTGTATTGTAGCGGGTCTCCGCTAACTGAAAATTAGGCTTGATGAAGATGCTCACATCCTGGTCACGGCACCAAGAATGTAGCGGATCGGCTCACTGACGTACTACCGGACCATCCTGGTCACGGCACCAAAATGTAGCGGGTCGGCTAACTGAAGATGATGTTATCCATACATCCTGGTCACGGCACCAAGAAATGTGACGGGGCGGGTCTGGAGTATACTACTTACATTGCCATCAACATATCTTCCACGTGGCCGGTCGTGATCGTATAGTGGTTAACTTAAACAAAAATTTCGCTGTAGGCTACTCAAATAACTTTAAGTTTATTTGCGTGACTGCTTTTATTAACACTTTAAAAATTCAACTTTACAAACTGTAACAATTTAGACTGCAATCATCTCAAATCATAGTCAAATCCTGACGCTCCCGGGAGAGAACAGTTCAACACAGAAAAAAAAAAAAAAATCTTGTAAGTTCAAACTAAATTGTTTAAAAAAACCAAAAAGCACGCCACATCTCAATATTACGTTCTCGCGAATGCGAGGCCTCTACTCAGCGACTATTATACAAGGCTGCTCAGCCACCTCTCTCCCACACAGCCAACCAACCGTTCCAAAAAACCATCTTTGTCCACCCCCGAACACCAAGCACTACACGGCGTCCAAACAACAAGTTACGACCGTCCGCGACTAGGCAACAAGTAAGTAAAATGGCCGACCCCGCGGAGCTTGCTCTCTCCCTGCAGGCCTCTAGCGGCCACCCAGCTCACCAAGGTAAAAACGTAATGGAAAATTAATACTAAATTAAATATAATAACAAATTACAAACTTTTATACCTTTAAACATCTTGTAAAGTGAAAATATTGCTTTAAAACCAAAATTAAACAATAACTTACAACATAATTTTAAATAAATTCGAACCACGTGTCCTTCCATTGGCTCAAGCCAGCCCGCGCAAACATATTACCGTCTCTCTCGCACACTCAACGAGCGGCAGCGCACCTGCACTTTGTGAAAAGTAAAAATATTAGAAAAACTGTTAAAAATCTAAATATAGCGATTCCTGGAACTGGGCAGGCACACCTGTGCCATCCAACTACTCTTGCGAACAATACACCCAGCCCTGAGTTACAATACAATAACAGTTAAGATGCAAATGAAAATATTAAATTCAAATTAGAACACAAAGTTGACTCAGCCTAAACAAACCAAATTAAATACGTATAAAGTTTAACAATTTCAAAACTGATAGGCGTACAGTTAAAGGGTCAAACAGGTCAACAATACCTCAAAGTAATTATATAGATAATAGAAAATTCATTAAGTCAAACATAAGGAAATAATAAAATAAAAACAGGAAACAATAAAGGCCTAAGTGGTGGGTGGACCGCCTCACAGTATGTTCAGCCATTTTGTATTATAGTTTTGTTTTTATTAATGTAATGTAGACATTTCATCTTTGACACAAATTTTTTTGCAATTGATGTTAAATTTTACTGTAGTGTTCAGGTACATGTTTTTCTCAATGTTTAGCAACTACCACGCGGCAGTGTACAAAAATGGCTCTATCTGCAGATAAATACAAATATAAAAATAAGAGTAGCCAATGTGGTAAAATAGAATACTGTACTTCAAAGCAGTTTGGAGTGGCATCTGTCTCAAATAACTGTGGTGGTATATATTACTTCAGTACATATTCAAATAGAATGGCTTTCACATCAGAATTTACGTGATAACACTTCAGAATATACCAGTAATACACTATACTGAAATTTTTGCAGTTTTGCTTGGAAATTATATTTTTCCCTTTTCCCACATTTTTAGTTTTTCAACCGCTAGCGATAAAGGCTTATTTTTGCAGCTGAATTTGCACCATGGTAACAATGAAATATTTTAGTCTCTTTTTATAGCTTGCAAACAGTCTGTGTTCTTTTGAAAGCCTTTGTTTGCATTACAGTTTCTTTACAGTATTTTATGTTGTGGCTCTAATACTAGATACAAGGCATGGCAAACTTGTGTTGTGTGGCAGAGATATTTGGAGGAGATGTCGGACTGGCCATCACACAGTCGCTGGCACTCACTGGGATGTTCCAATGGGGTATGCGACAGTCTGGAGAACTGGAGAACCAGATGACGTCAGTGGAGAGAGTGTTGGAGTATAGCAGCCTCGATGGAGAAACTGTAGCAATATCTTCTGCAGGTAATGTTCGAGTGGTCTAGGCACCAGACTAGCTATAATATTTAGAATTTTAGCTTGCACTTTTGTGATTGTTTTTGTAAAATGCAGTATGCACGTATTAAAACATTTTCTTCTATATATCCAAGTCTGAAAGTTTGTTAACATGCAGTTTAATAACTGCCTCATTCATATTCTGACAAACTAATAAACACTCACACTTTTCCTCTCTGTCCCTCACTCTCTAATTTTGTCTT
This sequence comes from Medauroidea extradentata, assembly GCA_003012365.1. Lineage (NCBI taxonomy): Eukaryota > Metazoa > Arthropoda > Insecta > Phasmatodea > Phasmatidae > Medauroidea > Medauroidea extradentata. The sequence goes on along the minus strand of PNEQ01036465.1, from coordinate 17,174 downwards.
TCAGACTGAAACACTTTCGTGCTATCTCTTTTTTCACTTGCAGAGTATTTCTTTTACTTGTGCACAGTCATTCTTTTTCATTCACTCCCACTTCTCTTTCAGTAACTTATGTTCACCCACTGATAGCCAAAGTGTATTTGTACCTCGCACGAACAAAATGCCAAATTTTTAGATTAAATATTACAGTAGAACCCTGTTATAACATTTTTCAAGGAACCTGTGAAAAAAAAAGTTTTATATGCAGGAAAATGTTATAAGTAGGAATCAATATTTTTTTAAACCAATAAATGGAAATTACTCAAAAGTAACTTAAAATTTGATAGTTTATGTAAAGTAAATAGGCCTATAATGAGATTAAATGCAGCTATGGTTACTGTGCCATCAGAAACATGATGAATACATACATTATGTGTATAATTGAAGCTTTCCCACTTGTCTTTGAAAGTTCATGATCTTCATCTTCAGGATCACAGTCTTTAATATCACTGTAATGTACACTTATGATACTTTCTCAGACATTAATTTGTTTTTTACTGTTTTTAGTCTACAGCTTAGTTATTTTATCTAAAATAATAAAGTTAAGAAATATTTTACCAGAGTTGTGGTTAACGTCCGAGAAAAAAGTGATGTTACATGCAGGAAATGAAAATACAAGTGTTGTTATAAGCAGGAAATAAAAGCATTATGATTTATGGAAAAACGATGGGACCAAAGAAAAGTGATGTTATATCCAGAAATGTTATAACAGGGTTCTACTGTATTTTTAAGAAAATCATTTAAAATCATTCACACTGTAGTAAACAGAACCTTCACTCAACCGTAATGTTTGGTAATGAATTAATTTCAGACGCCGCATTGTGAGCCGTGTTTTATTTTTACCATATTCCAAGCATCTTGCAGTCTACCAACTTTATTGGTTAATGAATGTATCCTTATGTGTAAACTCCTCTGCAATTTAAGTAAAAATAAAAATTACAAAATGTTGCAAAAAGAATGTGAGTATTTGACTTGCATAATATCAGTGGTGGAAGAAGGCTGCCATCTGTCCAACGTTATCTTTAAAATGTAAAAAACATGAGGAAACCAAACAGTTCATTAATTGGATACATTACCAATTGTGATGTGAGTACATTTTGTATGTGATCGCAATAAAGCCAATTATGTATACACGTTTAAAAACACATGGATTATTTTTGCGACACCCATTACTTGCGTGTATTGTATAGTGTCCAGTTAATTCTAATGTACTTAGTATTTTTAATTATCATTTCAGAAATGAGTTTGAAATATTTTAACGGTGTTATTTTTATTATACAGTAAAACCTCTTTATAACAACCCCTTTTATAACAACCACCTCTCTATAACAACCCTTTTCTCAAGAACTGTGGGATTTCAAAATAGGGGTTTCACTGTACAATCAAACCACCTTATAAAGACCACCCCTCTATAGAGACCCTAACTATTCTAGGGAACCATGAGGGGTCTTTATAGAGAGGTTTAACTGTATTTATAAACAATGACTGTGTTATATGTTGATTATAGTTATAAATCTTATGCTATTTTAGAAAAAGTGCCACCCAAAGAATGGCCATCAAGAGGAACAATTGTTTTCAAGAGTGTATTTCTTTCGTATTCGTCTGATGAGCCTGCGGTACTGAAGAATCTTAATTTCACCATTAATCCTTCAGAAAAGGTAGGTGATTCTTAGTATTCTTTCCCCTATGATTTACTGAAGTCTTGTGCTGCTGTATGTACTATCGTATGCACTTTTAAGTATTGTTTCTATTGACTATTACATTTTAATTAATGTCTGGTACTATGAAGTAGGTCTGTTCACATAGAGTACTAAGTCTTTTTCTAACTATAGTAGTTTATTTTACAATTCCTAGTATAAGTTTTTGCTTGCATGGGTATCCAATTTTATTCGCAGTGTGGAATGGTTTAACACATTTTGTTAGAAACAGGCTGCTACCTTTATTTGTAATGTTGAGCGGTCTCCCTTGTTTTTTAATTGAGCTTGGGTTATTTTTATTGATTTATGCCCTTGTTCTTGGGCAGGGTCTTTTGTCTGGGTCTGGGCTTCATATCTCTTTTATTGCATTTTGATTGGTGTTCGGCTTCTGCAGTTTTTTCTGAGAGCTTTCGCCCCGTTGATGGTGCTATAGCCTTCTCTTGCCCTCCGGACCTGCCACTCCACTGGCCAAGGAGGGTGGTCTCCTGGTGGGGTGAGGGGGGTGTGGTTCCGCCAGCTGGCAGCAGGGGCGTTGTAGATAGGAGGTGCGGTGGGGGGAGCGAGCTGCGGTGTGGTGGCGTGTGCCGGAGAGACTGCACACTCAGATTGAACTTTGAGCTGGTATGATCCATAGCTCCGGGTAGAGTATATGAGTGTTGTCACAAGCGGACATCCTCGGCAATGGTTTGTCAGGGTGTTCGGCGACATAGATCTACACGGGCGCTGTTGGTTGACTGGCCTTGCTGAGTATTGGGTGGATGTATCCCCCTCACTGTATGGTAAGTGGGAGGCCGTGTGTTCGGTCCCATTGAATTCTCGTCAAGTAAGCTCTGTTGCCGCAGACTGTATTTTCCTGGTCTTTGCCTACTCGCAATTTGGGGAAACCCGAGTAAAGAATGTATCTAGATATTCGTTTGCCTGTGTAAGGGCGCAAGGGCGCTTAGGATAACTCGCATGAACGTCTTTTAGACGCTCCGAGGTGTGGAGGTGGAACTAATTGGGTAATATTAGCGATGGGATCCCGGTATCGTTCCTGATGATTGTAAGAGTGTTCGACAAGAGGTGTAATTGCACCACGAATGCATGTTGAGAGCGTGTCGTTTAACGGTCAAAGGGGAAAGACTGTGATTCGAGTTGTAGTGCACATATTTAAAAGAGTTGAATATTTGTAAGCACTTTGATAAACTGATAAAGAGATGTGTAATCGCCGGAATTTATCTTGTACTGTATTACCGTGTTTTGTGAATTTGTATTGGTATTGTATTGCGAAATTTACGTTCTGTGAAATTGAATTGGCAGTACACACATTTTTTAAACTAGAGAAAATGTTGCTCGAAAATGTTCAATTGCTCACTAACCTGCTATAAGCATTTGTTGGTAGACTTAGTTGAGACTTGAAAGAAAATAATGTGTCAACCTTAAAAATGTCATGAATGGTAATTGTAGAACAGGGTTGTATGGCATATGTATAGCTTTTGCATTAAACTGTGATGGTTAGTGTCTGGTAGTGTAGTGAATTATGATGTGGTCTTAAATTCTTTTGTATGATGTAAGATGTCAACTTTGCATTGTAGTAAGAGAGTCTACTTGCAGCGGTTTCATTTTAAAATGAAGCTGTATAGCCATGTCTCTTCGCCCGAGGTAGCTGTTCTAAGCAGCGAAATGTCGCGATACGCGCTTCCGCGATTATGTGTCGTCCTAATTGTGTGTGTATCTGTCAAGTACTAAAACGTGAGTACTTGTCCTGTCTTTTGTATATACTGTTGTTAACTAAGTGTTGTCTTATTGTAGCGAAGCTTCAGTGTCATTAAATTGATGCTGTAGTATTAAACTGAGGTTTTGTTTTGTTAAACAAAAGCTGTAATGTCATTAAATGATGATAATAATGAACTAGGTGGAAAGAGGGCTGAGGTACTCACAGACTGGTAGGTCCTTCTTATTGGTAACACACATAAGGAAAGATGAACATGTTATGTTGCATGACGCTTCGCTAAGCACACTCAACTTGCCGCCTGATGAAGCTGGCCTAAGCTAGCTTAATGTCGCGCAACAGCACATTCATGCGACAAAACATGTTCATCCTTCCTTACGTATGTGCTACTATCAAGAAGTATCAGTTTGTGAGTACTTTCAACCCTCTTTCTACCCAGTTCATTAGTTCACCTAGTGACCCAATCCTTCTTTATATACAGTACATTGTTAAATCATAATACATTGTTATATTTGGGTTGTACTGTTTTTAAAATTTAGCTTATAATGTCTTTCAATCCAATTATTGTTAATTTGAGATTGTTATTGTTGTTGAATCGAAGTTCAGCTTATAAAGTTTTTAATCCACATTGTAGTTTTGTTTTAATTAAGAGTATTACCATTATACAGTAATGAGGTTATAGAATTGAGGTGATAGAGTTGTTAAATCCAGATCATAGTGCTTTTAATTTGAGGTTGTAGTGTTGTTAATTTGAGATGGTAGTGTAATCAAGATATTAGTTTCATTAAATTGGGGTTGTAGTGTAGTTGAACAGAAGTTATGCTTTGGACTTGTAAAATTAAAGCATTATTTTAATGTTACATGATCCATATGCTGATAATTTTGAATTTACTATACTACTGTATTGTTATTTTGTGATGTAAGTATCGTAAAATGGTTTCTGCGTAATATTGGAATAAATTTCCCTTACTCTGTGAACCACTCATGACACAGCTACTGTGATTTGAAAATCTTGTTTTTAGATTGGCATTGTTGGGAGAACTGGTGCTGGCAAGTCGTCACTTATTTCTGCATTGTTCATGCTGACACGTATTGAAGGTTCAATAATCATTGATGATGTTGACACCAAGTCAATTCGCCTGCATGTCCTGCGTAGCAAAATATCCATCATCCCTCAGGAGCCAGTTCTCTTCTCTGGATCACTGCGTAAAAACCTTGACCCTTTCAACGAGTACCCAGATTCTGTCCTTTGGAGCGCTTTGGAAGAGGTTGGTACATATTTGTACTTTATTGACTGTAACCTGTTCCTTGAAGTGTGTGTCTATATTACAAAATAATAACTTTATATTGGTAACCTAATTTTAAAAAATATATGTATATACTTATTGTGAAGCCTGAACTTAATCATGCAAAAAGGAAAGCCCAGATAATTTTGTAGTGAAATAATCTTGGCAGACAAGAGAAGGTTCTATACAAAATAAAGTAACTTACCATAATTACGTACTATTTGAAAATACATAGTACATGCAGTAAAAAGCTGTAATTTGCAGTTTAGTTACACAGATAAAATATTTGTTGTTAACATATCACTGGAACTGTGAACTTTGGTTGGTTTGATTTTCTGTGCTTTACTCTGTTTGTTTTCAGCTTTTATCTGCTTCTGTATAATATATCCTGGAGTGTCATATTTTTCACGCTCATGTGGGCTGCTAACCCTCATAGTCCCTTCAGTGTGGCTGTAACCATGTTGGCAAACCAAATTAAAATTGATTGCGCATCATTGTGTGGTAACACATTTTATTGAAGCACTGATTTTTAAGTTCTCCTACTGCATTTGTAAATTGCAATTAAACATGGGATTTACCTCCACTCCAGAGTATGTGAATACCTTTAAAAAAAAAATGATAAACAATCCTCTGGGTTTGGGTATATTTTATTCTATTTGTTTGTGAGGAATTACCTCCTTTAGATTATTGGTTATATTTATTAATTCATAAGTGTGTACATATATTAAATGTATATTTACATATTGTATTAACCATAGTGACAAATTTTTTTGCTGTGAGCAGGTCGAACTGAAGGAAGCCGTAAGTGACTTGCCAGCAGGATTGAAACACATAATGGTGGAAGGAGGTGTGAACTTCAGCGTCGGCCAGCGACAGTTGGTGTGCCTGGCTCGGGCTATCATCAGAAATAACAAGATATTGGTCATGGACGAGGCCACAGCCAATGTTGACCCTCGGTCAGTTGAAAACGCAAGCCCTACAAGAATTTGCTTTAAAGATTTATGTTTTAAGGCTTTTGTAAAGGTTGGTTCACAATTAAAAAACATAAACGCAGACCATATAACAGTAAAATCTGTGCATTGCCAGAAGCCTTGCAAAATTAATCCACAACTGGATTCTTACTGTAATGTTTAGCCAGTGGCATTTTTTCGACGGTTCTGAAATATTCGTTGCTGTATATTAGACAACCAAAGGCCATTGAACATATTTGAAGTGCAATCATATTTGGAGGTAATAAGAAGTATAGAAACGGTTTTTAACATTTCAATTTCTTATTCCAGCTTTGATTTTTCTTGTGTATTTTTTGGAGGTTAAACCAAAATGGCGGACATTCACAAAATCCTTTGCTGTGGTTGGTTGCTGTCCTATGCAAACACACAATTGTATTACCATTTCCTATTTCAGCATCTCTATGCATACGACCCTCATTTCTGTAGTTGTGGATGGGTAGGTAAGAAAACATTGAGGTTAATTCTCGTGCAAACTACCTACGTTCTTTGCTTACTGTTATGTTATCAGTTGTGAACCCATCTTAAGTTTTGTTCCAGTAATTGTGGATAATGGTAGGTAAACTAATTCATATGATTTGTTGCAGGACAGACACCTTGATCCAAGAGACAGTTCGTAAGAAGTTTGCCGACTGCACTGTGCTAACCATAGCTCATCGCTTGCAGACAGTAATGGACAGTGATAGGATTCTTGTTATGGATGCTGGTAATGCTGTGGTAAGCCCCTGCACTCGTTTATTCAGAATTTAACATTACAATGTTGTCATGTCCTTGCTTTCCTTTTTAAAATTTCTTGTGGTTTAAAAATGCCTATTCTAAAAATTTTTAATTCCAAGGTTTTTAAAACAATCACAATCATATAGTACCGGCATCACTTCTAATTCAGATGTAGACTACTGTAGCTGAATTTAAATCTGAAACAATGTAAAATTGTTCATAAAGTAAGAAAAATTATGGACATTAGGACTGGAAAATCTTGATAGTGCATTAAACCCTTAGTCTAAGTACATGGGTGCAACTACAGCAATTTCACGAAGACATTCTCAGAAATTGTGAAAAAATTGCAATAAATCACAATTTGCTCTCACGGTGGTTGGCAGTTACTTGTGAATACTGTACTAGAGGTTATGCCGTTATCAATCATGGGTTAAAGTATAAAATAATGATGAAAATACTTAACCAACTTTTGCTGAAACGTGCTAAAAACACGGGCTTGCAGAGTTATGTAGCCACTAGTGAGTTGGGCTGCCTCAGTTTTCCTTGCATGCCACACACCCTCTGCACTACGTATCCAGCCATGTAGTCTGTTTTGTGCTAGGCTTTCATTACATAGTACACTGTTTTTTAGCTAAAATAAGTTTTTTTTTTGGGGGGGGAGGTAGATAATTGTGTCTTTCTTATTGGATATGTTTAATTGGTTGTATTTTATCTGTAGGACACTTGTAAATTGGTTAAAAATATTTTATTAATAATGCGTCTAGTTTCCACACAAGAAAACTGTGAAAATGGGTGAAGGTACACATGACTGTAGTATGCCATGCTCATTAAACTGATAACTCTCTAAAAAATATGATGAAAACTGTTTCCTAACTCCTTATACTATTACACTTTCTTTAGTTTCACTCTTATTTTTGGTCCAATTAAATGCACAGTCTATTTTAATTATATTCATTTTGCATTAATCATGCTACGTAGGTAATTAGCAATTCAGTTAACTTATACTGTATCAAATCCAAGATTGCAGCAGAAATAAACGCTGTTACAGCTGAGCTCTCAATCATTGGTTGGCTGGTTAGTTAGCAGTGTCGTTGCGGCTGGAAATAGGTCCTTTGCTAAATTGCTGTGTTTTAGTTCAGGATAGGTGATATAATAGTCCAGTTGCATTTTTTTAATCCTCTGTAATATACTATCTCTGTCCGCATGAAATACAATATGTGCATGGAATGGATTAACGACTTATGCGATGACGCCAACGTCCGTCGTGATTACATTTCCTCCACAGCGAGGCGCGATTCCGTTTCTCCACTTGTCGCCAGTCGATAGCTCGCGAAACATGCAGAGGTGGTGCGACGATTTGTTGCACAGCGAATGCCGTTCAAGCACATGAACAGGCGGAGTGGCACAAGCTGCAATCTTGGAATGGATAGAGTATAATTTGGTGTGCTAAATTTGTGACACATTTTATTGTTTATTTAGATTTTAGTTTGTAATTATGCTTAAGTACAGAATAGTTAGGCATTTCAATCAAATCGTACTAAATTCTGTATTGAACTACCTATCGCAAGTTCACCATCTGTTTTGCGTTTTGTAATATTCTTAATTTAGTGTCTTGGAAAGAACTGACCTGAATGTCGTGCATCTGACTGTGAGCATTGTGTCGCTGTGCTGTTTTCAGGAGTTTGACCACCCGCACATCCTGCTACAGAACAAGAAGGGCTTCCTGTGGAACATGGTGCAGGAGACTGGACCCGCCACTGCCGACACTTTACTTAGGATCGCCGAGAAGGTAAGCCAGCTTCATTGTCTGTGATGCCTATACTTAACAGCAGGCTGAGAAGGCACGCAGCTAATCACTTTTGCTTCTGTTTCAGACCTTCATCTGCAACGAGCAGAAGAAGACTAATTGATTAGTACTTAAACCACTACATCATGGAATCTGTTTTATTTTGTACTGTTGCTGTTGCAAAACCGTGTACTTATAAATTGTTTTTCCTACTTTTACTTCTTTCTTTTTACCAACCCAAAGTTGTGACTGACCAAGGTAGGTAGGGATTAACTTCTTGTCAACAACGAGGTCTTTAGTGTCTCAGCCAGTGGCTCGGACAGACAGGAAACATTAATGGCGCAGACTGTGGGTTGTAGCAAAGAACCACTCCAACATTTGTCTAGAGTGAAGTCGGAAAACAGTGTAAAACCTAAATTGGGATGGTGAGACTGAGAATCAAACCAGTATTCTCCAGAAAGTGATTCCAGTAAGTTATCACAGAGTCATTATTCGAACAACAATGTCTTCAACTGAAAGAGTTTTAGTGAGTTTAGCAGTTCTTTGTCCCAATATTTGCATGTTTGAATCCTCCGCCAAGCCTATCGGGAATTTTTCTGTGTTGGGAGTTGTAGAGTTCCTTTTGGTTCATCGCTGAAGTGTACAAGTTATTTGGTGCTTTAGCATTTTAAAATGCATTGTTTTTTAATTTGTAAATAGCTCCCATTTAGCGAATTCTCCATTTGGTCTTAAAGGATCTTGCCCTGGTATTCTAATTTATTTATTTATTTATTTATTATACACCCTGTAAAACACATAACCACCCAGATGGGCCAAGTATATGTATATAGAGCAAGTCCAACTTATAATTACAATTATACAATTTAGTTAGTACAATACAAACAATTTATGTAACATAAATAAATAGCAGTACAAACATTACATGCGACGTACACAAATTTTCAAGTATAATTACACAGTAAAACAATACTTTAATATTAAAATAAATACAGTAATAAATAGCAATACACATCAAATTATTATACACATTCATTTTTTTTTTAAATTCAATAACACAAATAAATCAGTAATATGTTAAGTATTTTGTGGCATTTATGTTTTGAATATTAAATAGGACAGTGGTGGAAGTTCATCAGACATATACAATAAGAAAAAAAAAAATTAAAAGGCAAGACAGAATTAAAACAAGTTAAAACTACTAGGTGAACCATAAGAATCTAAGTAAACACTTGTTGCTAAAAAATATTTTCCTGTACAGACAGTTTTTTTTTATACAAATATGTGTACGCTAGTATGGTTTTAACTAATTTTTAAATTAAGGAACTACTCTTTAGCTAAATAGTTACCGGTTGTCAAAAGTATACAAATCTTTTTTAAAAATGTTCAACAGCTACCAAACTGTCTTACAATGTCTGTTTTAAAAATTATTCTAGCAGAATCAGCGCAAACAGGAGTGTGTGGCCTTCAGTTGTCATTAACTACATATACTAACAAAATATGACAGTTATGTAATTGACAGTCACTGGTGAGAGATGTACAGTAGTGTCTTTTTAACATGTATAATTGAATAAAGCATAGGGCGCTAGGTTAACCAATTAAATATTTAGATAGATTGCTGAAGTACTCACGGGTAGGTACTTCTTGACAGAAACACACAGTGAAAGAAATGAACACAAAGTTGCATGCTTTACCCCCTTCAACCAACAGTTCAGAACTCCGGTGCTGGGAGCTAGCTCACCAATACATACCAACAGGTCTCAATATCAGATAATCTAAATAGACCCAGTACACCCTCAAATCCCCACAGCCTTTCATTTTGAATCTTCCCGCCATGCCCTAGTTCGTTTCCTGTCCGCTAGACACACCAACCACGCTTTCACAGCTACCATAACTAGTATGCCTCAACTTTTCGCCTGATGAAGCCGACTTAGGTCGGCGAAACGTTGTGCAACTGCACCCGTGTGACTTTGTGTTCATCTCTTTTATAGTGTATTTCTGTCTAGATGTATCAGCCTGTGAGTACTTCAACATTCTATCTACATATTTAACATGTACATATAAGTACTTTAGTGCATCAGTTATTGTTCCTCTTTCCTAGCAGTGCCCAAATTTTGTCATTTTCATTGGTAAGTCGTACATTACTCAATAGGTCTGTCAAGTTCATCTTTCAAGCAACCTATTAAACAATGCAACTTTTTTGTGTTGCTTGGAGGAAAATTAAGGCAACAGTGTGCTTGCTTTGCTGAACAAGACAATAGGCCAGCTGTTCTACTTTTAAGTCTTCTGTAGGCAATTCAAATTTGCCAAAATTGTTTTCAAAAACCTTTCTTCAAATTTTTAAGTTTATTTCTCTGTGATGAGGGTTGCACATAAACACAAAATTTGAAGCTGCTGAGAAGTTTGGTCCTTTTGTCAAATAAGTCCTTGCATATAATTGTGGATTCTTCTAATTTTTCCAGTTCCTTGTGGGTTGATCAAGGTGGATTTGAACTTGGCCATAATCTAAACAAAGGGATACACTGATCGTTGCTATTCATCATGCGTCAAACTACTGCAAAGATTACTCAGAGCAGACAGTCCAGAATGTGCATAATTATGTATATTCATGTATGGAGCAAAACAGAAAAGTCAAAATGTGCTTAACTTTTTTCGTATGGCTCGTCCCAAAAAAAATCAATCTACCTGACTGGCTGTTTGATTTCAGGATTTTATGAATCTGTGTGAACTGTGAATGTGTAAACACGGCTCCCCCACTCTATATACAACTAACCCTAAACAATGGCATGACCTTAAAGTTTGCGGTGGCCAAATGGAACAGACCTCTTATCAACAGGAAGCGTGTTGTCTTGATCGAAACTTAAATCAAGTTTACTAGTCTCTGCAGTATAGTGTTGCTGCAGTCTTGACTTAGCAAACTTCCATAGTAAAATTTAAATTACAGTTTTATTTTGTTTATACACATACTATATGGGTATTCAGTATTTTATTTTGACATTGACTTTTGAGTTGAAATTGTACTGTATTTACCAACCTAAAAAGTGTGTGCTTTTACCCATATCCAAACATGCTAACTTTGAACTACTCTCTCAGATATACTTATCACGAGATCTCACTGAACACACAAAAACTGTGACTATGATCCACTTCTGTTTAAAAAAAAAAAAAAAAAAAAAAATATTTTTTGTTGTTGATGTGCTGAAGTTTCCTACTTTATAAGCAACAATACTGATAAGGGGATCAATTTTACAATACTTTTTTTTTAATACAGCATATAAAATGATCTACCTTGATATTTTGCTTCGTCATTTACAAACATACACTAACATCAATATAAAACATTCTGCACCAATCTTGAACATTTACAGCTACTGTAGTCTTACGAACTAGATTGCTGTGTCTCCAGTTTAAAGAATGTATAAGTTTACCGAAAGCTTGATTCAGATTTGCAGCAAGTCTCATCTTATGAGCAAGCTTGTCATGCAAGTCAGAATTGCAAATTAGCAATAAAGAAATTCATACTCTGTAGTATATGAAGCTTCAAATGTGCTATTAATATTATGTAATATATGTCACAATCCAGAACAAAATTTACAGGACATATGGTGGCATGGACATCGCCTGACAATAGCATCAAGGCATCAAACATTTGTAGCACTTAAAATATTGTGCCTTCTATACTCAAATTTTACTGATGTGCGAAACAGTGTATGGACAAGAAAATTAAGTACGTAATAGGGTTGAATGTTGAACAGGAGAGGGAAAAGGTAAGTGGTGTGCACATGCTGCTTCGTGTCCCGGCAGAGGTGGAACAACTTACGCTCCTCGTCCAGCTCTACAGCAGAAAGAACTGGATCTTAACTGCTATGATGGTAGTGTTGTGATTGCAAATGTGTACGCATGTTGTGTGGATGAGCACTCGACAAATACAAAGTATGGAATTAAATTGTACACACAAACTTCAGCTTACTATCCCTCATCTTAAATTGTTTGTTGAAAAATTAGGTATACTTGCCTGGATTACAACTTAGTTCTAAGTGGGGAAAATAATCAGGTTGTGCAACAAAAAGTCTTACTTTGGTGTAAATATATTTGATGATAATTATTTGCTAAGTAATGTTTAATTATTTGCTAAATAATGTTTTCTCAGAGAATAATTTGCTATAAAGTTTAGTATAAAGTAATCACTAAGGATTTAACCTTTAAAAAAAGTTACTAGCAGTTACTGCAATGATTTCAACTTTCACAATAGTTACCTTACTCCTGTGGTTGGCAACAAATTATCAATGTAGCTCAGTGTATTTTACTCATTATTTTACTATTTAAATAAAACGTTACTGAAATGAAATCAGTTCAGATCAACGCAGTATTTTTTGTTTATATTTGATAAATATATTTTTATCGAACTGTGCAAGTTCCTACTGACTGCAAAATTTAACTTGCGTTACAATGCAGCATTTAATGCGTGCTACAAGGTCACCCTTAATATCTCAGTCACTTCTGAGCCTCTAATGCGAAGGTAAGCGGTGGCCTTAAATAAACAAGTATCACATTTCAGTTCAAAGAGAACCTTTTAACATCCCAGTTTGCACTGAACTGGAAATAAAATTTGATGCGTTATTTTCAATCCAGGCTAGAATAAAATGTGAACCATAACTGTGAATACTTGGATGAATGAAAGTCTGACTGACACAATCCTGTTTGTAATTAATTCCAACTTACAAAAAAAAAATTAACAGCATTGTGGCTAGGGCAGAACTAAAATGAAAATTGTTTAGGTTACGCAGTAACAGAATATGAACAGGAAATAGAAACCTATACTATTTAAGTCATAAGTTAATAAAATTAAATAAGCAGGTTATTAGTTCCAACTCAGGAAAGACCATAAGAACTTTCGGGTCCTCGCTTGAAGTGTAAATGAAATTGGAGTTGTAAATTTATCTTTTTTGTGGAGCATGAACTGGAATTAAATATTCCTTTGAGTGTAATTTGGATTGGTAGTAAATGTTTTTTTGCTACAATTATGTTTATTTAAACAGGAATATAAAACGTGAACAAATATCAGTTTGTGTCGGAGTTGAAAACCGGAATGTACTTATGGTGTCAGGTGAAGGCCGAACTGCCTGTGTTGTTAGAATTGGGTCACATTCCGGATGACCTGATTTTGATCCCTGGCTCTGGCCATCCTGATTTTGGTTTTCCACAGTTTCCTTAAATTGCTCCAGCGAATGCTGGGATGGTTGCTTAACAAAGGCCACGGCCGACTCCTCTCCCAGCTCCCGTCATTTTGTACCTAAGTTGTTTGTCGCTGTCTCTAAGAACCTTGCAATTCACAAAATACAAAGCACATTTGCCTTAGAATTAGGTTTTATTTTAGTAAGCATTACCTAATGTGATTTTCATTAGGTTGTCAAATGATTAAGTACAGTATACTGCAATTAGAACCTATTTTCTAAGGGCATTCCTAAGTGGCTGTTAAAGTGCATTGCAGAGAGCTATAAATTTTCATTTATGTTCAAAACTATTAAGCTTGTTCACAATGTACCTACCTACAAAATATAAACACATATCAGAGAAGGATAATTATTATTAAGTGATTCCATGACATCACAATCAATGGTAACACTACCGGTATTTCCCCAGTTCCTTAAAAATTACTGTAACAACTTTGTCGCTCAGGTATATCACAAAATATACTGCTCCAATTTGTAATAATCTAACGCAAGGTTTTAAATAAACTTTATTTCAGACTTGAAAACAATAACGTGATAAACTATTGTATGAGGAGGGTAGGTCTACTTGATAACCAGGGTATTACATCCTGTATCTAGATTTATTACCAGGCACCCGTTGGCCTCTTCTTATTCTGAAGGATGACCTGGAGTGAGGCCCTACACTGGAGAAATGCCGGAATGACCGGGGCTTGGGTACATTGTAGGCATGCGACAAAACCTGCAGACCAGCGGCATAGTCCAGCAAGATTTCCACATGTGAAAATCTGGGGACCTATCCCGCCGGGAGCTGAACCCGAATAGCCTTGATGGGCGGCGAGTGCAATAGCAACTGCGACAACCGCAGCCCCTGATAAAAATGACAGATGTTCGCCACTTAAAAAGTTCTGTAGTTCCAGAAATACAATGAAAAAACACAATTTAGTGTCTTGCACTGAGGAGCCACAGGGCACTGGGCACACATTTCCTTGTAGCTCTTACAGCTTTGAGCCTTACATACGAGCCAAGTAGCAGTGTTTGATATCATGCCTTGTCGAGACACAATGAGCTCACAGCAGAACTGCATCTCCCTAGTAAGATGGTCCCTTTGTCAGCTTGTTGATCTAGGGACAGTCACGGGTACAGTATATCACGACATCACCTTACTTCCCACTAACAAGAGACGCTGCTGCATAGGTAGTTCACAATAAAAAAAAGTCAGCACATTAAGTACCTGCAGCTTTTTACGACTGGACTCGCAAGTGAGGGTGCAATTTAGCGGTGGAAGAAGAGGGGTAATTTTAGTTGTAACGCCGTCCTCCCGCCCTCTTAGGAGCCAAAAGGGAAAATTTTATAAAGAAAAAAATAGTGCTACGCTAGTTGGATAGTAGTTTTGGTGATATGTTTTTACACCTTTAACTTACTTAATCTTTCACTGCAGAAATGTTTGAGCTTTTGATAAAGTTATACAAAACAGCAAATTGTTTTAAGTGTTTAAAAACCAAAGAAAAAAAAATGTTTGATGCGGCCGTCTACCTCACGCTTCAAATTCATTGTAGTGTGTTCGTAAACAGGCATTTTCTACTAAATAATTTCACGTGTGCCCATTGTGCCAATGTACGAAAAGAAAAAACACTCCATATAAGGATGGAACCTCATTTTTAAGACACTACACTTATTAAAAACACTGTTTCTAAGCACTCCAACATGGCTCAAAACGGCCCTTTCAGACTTCCATACTTCAAAATGTACTAACCAGATGTATATAAAACTCAGATTGCTTTGTGCACTGATCTTTGCTACAGACTTTACATCAATAAAATTATATGGTCACAGATTAATGTCCCATAGTAAAAACGGTTCGGTGGGAAGCTTGACGCTAGTTCTGTGCGAGGATCGCAGAAGTGTTGCGGCATGCAACCCTTTTTGACCTTTTACAAGTGGAATAATGTCGTCTGCACCATCGTCGTCTGTTAACCAGGAATCTGGTACTTCATCACACTCTAACATGTCAAAAATACTAGCAGCATCTTTGCAAGCTATATTTGCTTCAGACATTATGTTTTATTATTTTAGAGTGAAATGCAAAAAAAAATAATAAAAGTAAACATACACGAATTCAAGAAAAAATGTAAACAAATGCAGAACACTGGACAGGTTATATCTGACATCTGAAACCGAAAGTTTACAAGTGTGTACGTTGTTTTCAGAGAGAAAAAAAACTAAACTTGCACGAAACCCCGAACATTTAACTTCACACTAATCACAATAGTTACTAAAATATGTTTTGATTTTATAACCTAAAACCTGTTGAAAAATTTCACAAAAAAATTATTTTGCATTATACTTGGCAACACTTGAAAATTTTAATTTGCGCGGCAGTATTTGTCCATAGATAATATCGCAAATTGATACACCTCCATGATTGATACCATGGGTCGCGTTCCAGAACGTTACTCTTGGTACAGAGTATGGTAGAGTACAGCAAGAGTAAAATTTGTTTTGGGGCGGGCGTAGAGTAAACAGATTCAGTTGTTTGTAAACATTGCGAATGTGTCGGTTCGACAGCTGTAATTATAAAAATTAATATTATCAGTTTTTAAATGTTCTGAAGTGTGGTGAAAACATACGTTCGTTAGTATCATGATTTTATTATCGTGCAGTGTGGTGGACATGTGCTCATTTTCGTGGATTGAAAATGTTCACGAATATAATGCAGTGAAATATAGGTACAGGCGTTGACCTTGCTAAGGAAAACAATTATGTTTACAGTTTATATTTGTACTGGTTGTAATTTATCCAATTGATTTCTGAATTCTGCATAAGTTTCGTCGTAACTCGTTTGACATGGTATTTATGAGTGCATACCATGTGGATTTCGTCGTTCAGCGAGTAATAAATCAAGTTGTTCAGCAACTGTACTCATGTGTTGCGAATACACACGACATCCGTTCAAGAACACTACAAATATTTGTTGACAATTTGCGAGTTTAATGTTAACCGAGGTATGTTTGATTTGTGCAGACAGAAAATATATGTAGAAAGATTAGAAACAGTGTATTGACAGTCTCACTACGACTTTAAACTATAAGAGTAGTCCTCCTATCTTATGAAATAAAGAGAATACCAAGAGAATCACTCCAGCACCTGAATTGTGAAAAATTAAGCAAATTAATAATATGCAGAGTTATGAAACAACCCCTCCCCCTCCGCCCAGCCATCAACCCAACCGGCAGTGAATCATGGCGCAAGGGAACTTAGAATTGATTATTTATTTCACAATGTTCTCGACAATTGCTGAAACAGGTATTAGCGAACATTCTCACACTCTATTTATATTAACACTTCAGTTCTTTATCTCTGTCATTTTAAAGATAATTTTATGTTTTAACACAATTCACTAAACACACTTGTTAATAGCTACTTACAACTGAAAAATATTGGGACTATAAAAACGTACTACAAAGGGAGTATGTTTATTTATAGGTACAGTTTAATATTGGAACATATTCAATGTACATCCTACAACATAGTTCTGACAGTTGCAGGAATATATTTAAATCAACGCGTACTCTCACTGTTCCTTCTATTTATTTATTCAAAACCTTACTTTTCATTTATAAGCACCAATTCAAATATTGTAAAAACAGTGAAATTCATGAACACCACACACGCATAAAACAACACTTCCATATACAAAGGGCAAACAAGATGAAAACCGTTAAAT
>PNEQ01036464.1:0-24496 GCA_003012365.1 Medauroidea extradentata | reverse complement strand
TGCAGGCGTGGCTAAACGGAGCCTCCTCATTGGTAGTTATCAACTCAGAGATACGCGCGTCTCCAAGTGTCTCTCAGTGGGCCGTTCCTTTGTTCCCATTGGCAGCTTATCGATATAGGGAGGGATGAAACCGCTGGAGGAGAAGACGATTTTTTTCATCGCGGGAAAGCTTCCATCGCGGGCAACTGCCCTAGCACCAACTTTTGTACTTGATTTATCATATACTCAATTATACTGGGAGGTCATTTTAAATACAAAAGAATAAAAAATATATGTTTTGCACTAAACAGATTTTTAAGTTGATCGATGGTAATGCAATCCCAAAAAAATTAGATTGTTTGTAATTCGTCACATGGGATTGAAAAATTTATAGCCTATATATGTGAAAACACATGTATGTAAGTGAATGTATATGTTACACACATAGCTACACTCTTTTCAGACTTACACTTAGGAGAGGTTTTGAATGATAAAACAATAGTATAGGTTGTTCGGAATAAAGTGAGCACTAAACATTTAACCTATAATAAAAATGTCACTAGCTGTTACTGCATATAATTCATAATTTACTATGCCTATAATCTGCTTGTATGGTTGGCTGCGAAATTACACAGTATAGTTCCCTGTATTTACCTATTGAAATACAATACCTTAACCAAATCAACAGAAATCGACATAATTGTATTTTACATAATAACTTTATTTATCGAACTATATAGGTTCCTACCAATTGCACAATTGATCTTATACGCGCAAACATCAAGTGACATTTACAGAGAGGTTACACATTTTCCGTTGTTAGCAGTTACGAGTGGAACGATACGTTTTGGCTGAAAATATAACTTTAGCAGGGCTTCATTTAATGCTCACTTTATACCAAACCACCTGTACCTATTTATTGGTTGAGTAACAAGTATTAAAATATGTGCCGTTTCCATTGCAGTGTATATTACAATTGCCATGCAACGGCAAAATATGTTTTCAAGGGAATATAATAGGATATCGTATTTATTAATATTCAAACTAATAGAAACTGAACACAATCATACATAATAATTTGTACATGGAATGCAGTTCCATAAGAAACAGAATTGTATAGTTAAAAACTGTTGCATTAATTTAAGGCATCGTAATAAAAAGATCGGGGGGCTACAAACTGACCGTAGCGACACTTCACCGTACGAATGCTACTGGCTCCTGCACATAGAGCTCGTTAACCAATGACGTGCACGCATAGTCACGTGTAAGTTGCAGCCACTGAGCAAACTGAGGCAATTATCGACGGTTCGGCCCTATAGTTTTCTGACCAATAGAATAACAGTGTGATTTTAACTGAAACCTGAGAGCTTCGCGTAAGAACAGCACAAAAGCCAAGTAAAGAAAAAGGTCATTTTGAACAGCAAACCCTTCAGGTCGTCGTTTGAACGTACAGAGTCTGTACGGCCGAGTGTCGCTGCGGCTTATCGTAGCATCAGCAGGTGTTGGAGGGGGCAGCAAGTAGTCCTTCACTCTGGGCAAGAGCAGCGTAAGTCTGTCACACACACGCACACGCACGCACACACACACACACACACCTACACCTATACGGGATAAGCGTATCTTCTAAGGACCGCCGAGTTTAAAGTCATTATGAGGACCTCTACAAATTAATCGACAATGTTTGACAAATGTACTTACACCATTGAGATGGGGCAATTTTTGTGATCCTATACACACAATAAAATTTTGGAAATCAAATTATTTGTAAGATTTGTGTATGGCAGGGTGGATTTATTGTATCTCGCGAGGACCATGTGTTTGACCTGCCGATTCGAGGTCCAGGGAGAAATAACGAACTTTTTCACACAGTGACTTGGAACAGACACAGTGAGGACCACCCAGTTTCTAACGAAAAAATGTACACAGCTCAGTCGATAAGTTGCAAAATAAGGACCATTGTTACCGACTACTAAATTTATACACAGCTCGGGTAATAAGGTTAAAGTAAGGAGCAGGTACTGTTGTGATACAAGCATGTTTAGACAGCTGAGGTTTAAACAACTGCATACGACGTTTTGTAAGCCTGCCTTTCAGTTAAGTTGTCCTTGTAATATTCTGGTTGTGTGTGCACTATGTAATAAATTGTTAGGTTGTAACTATTCCTATTGGAATGTACACCTCATCTCACGGGTGTAACCAGAAGACTCTCTTAAGGTTTTACTAGGTGGAGTGCGATATTGTTTACCGCAGTGAGTTATAACTTCTCGACAGTATGTTTAACAATAATAATATGACAGAAATTCAAACCTATAGATAGCCCCTTAAGTAAACAAGCCGATGCATTTGAAACTAAGAGTAGGTTGTAAACTAAATATTTATAACAATAGTATTTTACTCTATAACTAACAAGCCAATCAGATATCGGTAGCTTCCAATTATTTATTTTTCTCAATTCTACATTAAATTTCAGTTTTATTCGTAGAAATGACTCGGTGAATTTGTCTAGTTCACTGAACTGCAAACATTTGCAAAAGCACAGTAGGTATAACATATTGGGTAGTATTGGTCAATTTATAAGATTTACTCAGTCATTATATGTTAAAGGGTTTTTCCTAGCGTACGTAAATTCGAAAAGTAGTATTTTTAGCGACCGATTCAAAATAACTGTGGTAAAATCTGCAGAAGCTATGTATTTCAGTCGCCGGTCTGACAGACTTGTATTATTAGACCAGGTTAAAATAGTGAAGAGTATATTGTAAAGTATACGAACGTACTTGTGTACTATACAAAAATGCTGGAGCCAACCTCCAAAAATGTACGTATTACTGTTAATAAGTGAAAGTTCTCTTACACATAACCACTCCTTTTTACATTAATATAGAGTTTATTATATGCTACTAAATTTAAAATGTTGAATACTTATGTTTAGAAGTCCTTATAATTAATAATTGCATAATTTATACCCTACGTGAATTAAGTTCTTTGGCGACACTTTCTTGATAAACTCTTCCAGGCTTCTCGCCGACATCGTATTATTCGTGAACATTCATTCAAACGCCGTAAAACATATTTTCGTTCATGTAGCCTATAGGGCCTACACGCTAACTACATATGAACTTAAGCTACCGATGGCGACCTAGTGGCCGGTTTCACCAGCCTTCGTCAAACCCACCATGATGGTTATTAAGTTGACAGTTCTTCAAATGTTGGTAGTTCATTAAGTTTAATTCTTTAATTAAGTTCATTTTTTTTAGTGTAAGGTTGGGAACTTTTTGCTTGGACACTGCTTGTTTACGGACACGGGTGATACGGATAGCGTTGTGACGTTAATCAGCGTATTCTCGTTTAAGGACACAGGTTGGTAAAAACCAAATATGGAGAAAAATATCCATTTCGACGGGTGTTGTTAAATGAGCAGAGAGGTTAAGACACGGTAAGGACACATGTTTAATGGACACTCGTTCTAAGTGACAGTATCATATGTTTTTCTTAATTTACGAGATGCCTATCAGTTGTAGGTGTACAGATTTTTTTTTTCACAACCATTAGATATTGTACCTAAATGTCAGTACTAGAATAAATTAGTTATCAAGCTATCGAGATTTGTTAGGAAATGGTTAGAAAGTTAATCATTATATTTTAAACATAGTCTGTAAACTATGTAGGCCTACGTATCTAGTATACCTAGA
Organism: Medauroidea extradentata; assembly: GCA_003012365.1. Lineage (NCBI taxonomy): Eukaryota > Metazoa > Arthropoda > Insecta > Phasmatodea > Phasmatidae > Medauroidea > Medauroidea extradentata. The sequence goes on along the minus strand of PNEQ01036464.1, from coordinate 20,828 downwards.
GTGTACAAAGCTTGGCAAGGTACACGTGGCAGGGAGAGGCAGCAGGCGAGGGTTGAAGAGTAGCTGCTCCGGTCCCACCCTGCAAGCGGAAGTGACGTCTCACTGGACTGTAAGCTGGGCGACAACCGACCAGTGAGCTCGGCATACACACGTTTGTCCTCGCCGCTACTGTTCTCTTGATTAGTAAGGTCGCAGCCTACCTGCGTTATACAGACCCACAAGTGACGGAGCTATAAGGGCGACATTGACACGCACATCAAGTAATGCTATCCACGAGTCGAACACTGAACTAGCATGAAATATTTCCATCGATTACTTTTTACTATGGGACTTTAAGAAGAGTCTTCACAGGTTCTAAATTCCCACGTTTGACGTATAGGAACAGTGGATCAGTAAGAGCCGAGTACCACGCTCAACGGGAAGCATATCGCCTCTATTCATAGCGCGTCCTACTAGCATATAAGGTTTTTCCTTGTAGTGACCCAAAAATTGTATATTTTTACAGTATGAAGTAAAAGTCAACGCATTCCTCTCGCTTTGCTCTTCACGAATACAGGTGATATTTTCGGAGTTACAGCAGTCTAAAAGCAGCTGCTTTTAGCAATTTTGAGACGCCCAAAAATCGTGTTTCTAACAAGCGTACTGAATATGTAATACTAGCGAAGCTTGGCTTAAGTGTATGTTATTTTCATAGATAATCGTAAGATGCATAAGTTAAAGCGGTTTCGTGTAAAAAAGAATACGCGTGATACGCTGCAACGCTGTCCATGTGTCTACACGTCTGTAGCAAAGTTCATTGCATGATCCGATCTGAGTTTCACATACATTCGGTTAGTACATTTCGAAGAACGGTCTTCTCAAGTGGCCTTTTTTGGTTATGTAGTAGTGCTTAGAAACAGTGCTTTTAATGAAAATGCCGTTCAAATAATGATATTCCGTCCTTGTCCGAAATGTGTTTCTTTTCGACCATTGGCACAATAAGCACATACGGAATAGTTTCATTAAAATAATCATATTTGCGAACATATTGTAAGGCATTTGAAGCGCGGTGGCATCATTTTAACTTGTTATCCTAGTAGTTATTGTATTAATTTTGTTACTGGTTTTACACGTTAATTCTTTTGTAATCGTTATATTTATTGAGAGCGCTGCGAAGTGTTTCTCTTAGTGACTAATTCATGATGTATATGTTGTAAGTAAACCAATCATAAAGTTGATAGCAATACCAAAAATATCAAATCATTAATAAACTTGTCATCTAATAATACAAGTGATCACATTACGCTGGCGCAATAAGTATATTCAACTATAACCACAGTAAATGCCTTCATTGTATTATAAGATAAAGAAACAACATATCAATCAATAAAGTGGACGTTCAAAAATTGTTGACTACATGGGCACGAAAGAACCACACATATATTGTTTGTAATCATCGCGAACGTAATGAAACTTAAAAATTAAAAAAGTAGCTACTGAAAACTCTTCAGTTACACATACAGTGAGTTGAACTACCAGATTCAAACAAAGTTATTGGAAATTGTTTTGACTATTAGCCATTTATATTTATCGTTTTGATCCGACACTCAAGACTGCCCTTCGTAAAACTGATAGTATCAAAAACAGTCGTTTCTCATGTCAACCCGAGTCAATTTAAAGCTTGATCTTACTGCTGTAAGTATCATCATTGCAAACCACACTTTTTTGGAAAACTGTACATTGGAATTTCTAAACGATCTAAGTGCCAAAAATATGCTTTCGAGAAGAAAGGGAAAACCAGCGATGCAAGAGTATGTGTACATATGGGACATGCAATCTTTCAACGAACATAAAAATTACTAGGACAATTATAGGGAATTAGTTCTTACAGCAAGCACATGGTTATATTGAAGTAAATAACTAAATTCAGAGGCTTTTGGAACTTAACTTTCTCTTTACTAACTCATGTTTTTTTTATTATTAGTGTTACAAAAAAAAACAAGTACCTATCATGCTTTTTAAGAATCTTAGAAGACCCCAAAACCCCTGACATTAATTTAAGTATCGTGGAAGTTATATATATGTTGGTTTAATTCTGAGTAAAAAAAAAAACTAATCGGTATCTCAACAGGTATAATAGATACACAAGCATGATTAAAAACACATTTGCGTATTCTCGAAACTGCGTGGGGTTGAATTTCTAAAATTAATTTTATAGTTTTTGCCTAAGTTGTCTCCTCAAAACTATATATGTCCAGGACCAAATGTTGACTTTGAGCATTAATATGTCAAATAGTTTATTGAATCTCTAGTCTCTTGAATTAATAAGATAGCCACAGCTTTGCCTGATTTCATTACACGAAGTATCAATTTTTTTATTGAATAATAAAATACGTCCAGAAGTTAGTAAGGACCCCAACTTTTCATGCCTGAAAGTGTGTCAAGAAACTATAGACTAACATGATTTAACTTAAACTGACACCAGTGCCTTACACGGGATTCGAACCTGTAACCTCCCTCACCATAGACAAGTGATCCAACTATAATGTGCTATGCAAGTTCGACAGCAGTTACAAAAATCTACATTCGATGTATTAATAATTTTAGGATGGAAATACTCGCTTTTCGAGTGATGTGTCTCGAGAGGTTTACAAACGAACTTTACCTCGCCAGAATTAGAGACAATTACCAGGACATAGGCATTTATAAATAACAGTAGAGCCGGTCTTATGAAGAATAAGTACTACTATATATAATCGGGTTAAATGATGTTCGGTATAGCCTACCGCAAAATTTTATTATTTAAGTCCACCTATCAAGTTTGTAGCTGTGGAGTTTTAAAGCGAAATAAGTGTTAAAATAATTAATTCTAAACAGATTCGTTTTACAGATAAAAGCCTCAAAATATGTTCTACGTACAGCTTATGGAAGAATATTGAAAAATAAGACCTTTTCTTTAATAAAAATGTTGATATAATAGTTATACATATGAAAAGAAATTATGCACAGATATTTTTTGAAAATTCTTTTTTATAGCAATTTTACCAAGAATATTTTTTATGAATAAGTTATGTTTTAAACTGTTCCATCGAATATTAAGCACCCGCGGTGGCCGAGTGGTCACACCACTCGCCTGTCACTACGGCGATTCGGTTTCGTCTCACGACGTGGTCGATCTCCGATATTTTGCTGTGGGAAACATGACGACATTGCCGCTTGCATGTGGGTTTTTCTCGGTTATCTCATGTTTCTCCCGCCCTCTCATTCCGTTGCTTCTGCACCGTAGTGCCTCATTTATTGTAATCTTTCAGGGTATGTATATGACTACGGTCTCCCAGGTAGAAGTTTGCACTACAGTTCCCTCCACGAACGATATTTATTTATTTAGCTATCGTGAATTAAGTATTTTGTATTTATTCTTAACTGAAATTCCGTGGCTACAAATGTAGGTAGGCAGAGTTCTTCAGGCGGCCGTCTAGAACTAACGTACAAACAGAGAAACAGTCATACAACTTTAGTTTTAAATTAACATAATTAGTTGACTACTTTACTCTGGTAGTGATATCTCTACATGCCATTGATAAAATACTAATGAACCCAATTTGAAATACATGTATATCAAACTGTTGTCATGACTCCATCCAAAATAACTGGCAGGGGTTTATAAAGCACCACGCTGGCGTGGTTGGGTTTATGTAGACCGAATGTTCAGGAGGATAATGACAGTAACAAAATTATACATCCATTAATAAAAACAAAACAAAAAGGTTAACAATAGCAGAGTATTCGCCGTCTGCAAAAATAAAAGTATATTTCAATAAAACCAAAGCTAAAGTCAACACCGACAATTACAGAACAAGAACACTACGAGTTGCGATTGAAATCCTGAAACATCCTGGAAATGTAAACCGAGATGATGGAAATAAACTAAGTAAAACCTGAGGTTCGTTTTTCAAAAAACTGGCGAAATGACCTGCCAGGTTACAAAAATGGCAAGCACAGCAGCCAATCAGAAAAGTCCATCAGCGAATGGCAGCCGGAACAGAAGTGAATGAAAGTGATTGACTGTCCATGAGGCACTAGGAAAACTTGCTTTGTCCCGTTAGCCGACTGGACATATTTAATAAAAGAGCCTCATTTAATGCAGAGTCACCTTGCAATGTTCTGTGAAACGTTGGTTATTGTAAACTACCAAGCGCATCTCCTGCCTGAGATCTGGACTATCAATAAACGTATCTAATGATCTGAAAATGCATGGAATAAACGTAATGGTAGTGGAGTAGACGTTATATATTCAACCACACTAACATGTTATAGTTGATTTATAATGATTAAATCTACATGACAATGTGAAAGTATACTGAAATACAAATCCCAATATTTCATTACATTTTGCATAAATGTACGCAGAATAAAATTAAAGGAACGGCAAAATTTGAGGTAGTATTTTTCGCGTTATGCTGACAGGTGTGATAGAACAGTCATCATTTGCCCGCACTCACTTACAACGTAAATTAATTAGAAAACATAGCTTCCAAAGTCTTTGCAGAAAATTTATTGAGAGAGGATTTTACCGTTGTATAGTTAACACACACTAACAATATACAACGCCAGCTGTAGCTGGCGACTTAATTGGCGCAGAACTTCCTTTTAAGTTACAAAAATTAATACTTCAAGGGCATGTGTGCAATCAAAAACGTTTAAAAATAACTTACCATCAGAACCTATAATTTTGGCCTTACCCTCAAGAATGTCACATATTAGTGTAAGACGCAGTCCAACCCGTGTCAGCTCAACTCCAGCGAATTTTAAGGTTGTCTCTACAGTTTATTTATCGTAATCACTAAACACACTTTTAAGGAGAGACTGTAAAGTTTTTCTTGGAATAATTATGTTAAAATAAAGGCTGAGAATACACTGAGATTAAGATTGAGTGTATTGACTTAACAACCTTCAGTACACCGACGTATGTTATTAACACAAATACTGCACATTACGGTTGATTATATATATATATATATATATTAATACAGAAATATATAAATATATATAGAAATATGCAAATAGAAATACATATATATATATATATATATATATATAGAGAGAGAGAGAGAGAGAGAGAGAGAGAGATGGAGTTATAGAGAGTGAAAGAGAGACACTGTTTTCAAAAACCCATGTTACCCTTTTTCTAACTCATATAATTTGGAAGGAAGGGTCTGTATACTTATATCATGTAAAGTGTTGATGACCTTGGTCGCAGCAGGCTGTCGTGGCGGATACCTGGCGTGTTCTCCCGCACGCATTTTCTCACAGAGCGACTCGCACAAGAACGGAAGTGTGTACGTTCGACACGTCATAACTACCGTTTTCAAAGGTAAACGTGAAGACTTGAGGGTGCGTTTAGCCAGCCTCTATATCAGTGGTTCTCGAACAATGGTCCGTAGACAACAGGTAGTTCGTGAGATCTTTGAGAGTGGTACACTGGCTAATACGTCAGTTCATTTGGTTTCCCTAACTTATAATACGCTTCAGTGCAATTGCTGTCACTTATGCGAGCACCTTAAAATGTATATTAATATACAGCATTTTGTATGAAATTACGAGTATATTGTTGATGGGTATCATGTTACGTTGTAATTAATAACATTAATTTTCCTTATTATTTTCTTTGTCATGTGAGAAGGCGGAGTTGTGTTTACGTACACAAGTAGCAGCTCAGTAGCCAGCAGTCATCTTTGCGTTGTGATAGTCCGTCCTCTTTTCTATTGTGTATTGTTCCCATGGCTTTGAATATGAAATATAATAGCGAATACATCAAATAAATATTCACCGTAATCTAAGTAAACAAGGAGGTATTATCTAAATGTGTAATTTGTGTCATGGTTCTTAGTAACGAAGCATTAAAACCTGCGAAGCTGGAACGCCATTCATTCTAAATAGAAAATGACGAATATTCAGTTTCCCAGTGATTTTTCACAGATTGAAATTTTTAAAACTCCTTCATTCGGAATTAGTGAAAAACCTACAGATTGCATAAGCGAAATAAGTAACGAGAATTAGTTTTAAATACATTTAAAAAAAGGCTAGTTTTACATAAAATGTAATTTTTATTTTTTAAAAATTATATTATTTGATCAATGAATGCAAGTGATAAATAATTAAATTTATAGATTAACAACGGTAATCGCACCCAAGACCAGGTACCTTCTTTTTTTATATATCAGTTATGTGTGTTAAGTTTTGACAGGCCTTTCTTAACAATAGACTATTTATAGTGGAGTGTGAATTTTTGAGACGAGGGTAATTTCATGAGTGAAACTGAACATTACTAAATTTCAACTACCCACAACAACCGAACACAATGCAGACCTGCAGTATAGTCAATACTGTGCCATGAAGTGTAACTAATCAAAGCAAATAATTCTCTTAAAAAACTAGCAAAATATTAAAAGAAAGCTTGCTTTAGAAACGGTGGTGCACTGTATGTTACACGTTGACTAAAAGCATGTGAAACTGTTGAAATTACATTTCAGATACTGATTTAAATCGTAATTTTCACTGTACCGAGTAAATAGTAGAATTTGTACATAATAAATAGTGACGTATACTTAATCAACCTGTTACCCAATCTGTATTTTTTGCTCACCTTTTCTATCAGTTAACGTTGACCAAACAACAGATTCGCCAGTGAAAAACCTTGCAACTTATTGAAACCGTGAAAGTTTCTCTGATTCAAATTTAGAGTGTTTAAAAACAGCCCATCAAAACTTAAGTTATCGTTCTCCTGAAACTTTGCAGGAAAAATCAGAAAACTTGAAGAAACTTAAACAAGTGAAAGCTGGTACAATATTAGAATAGTTGTAAGTTTCTCAGTTAATTGTTAAGGCAAAAAAATCCTCATACGATTGGGAGAAAATTAGGGAAGCAATGTTTGGTAAAAGCTGTATAACAAGTCCGAAGCGAGGAGGCTACGAAGAATGTGCGATAAATCTCACTATAAAACAACACTGTTAAGTTGTGGACCGATGATGTGTCAAATGACATACAAGACTAACTAATTTCAGTAAAATCCTCTCAATATTTTAATTTGTTCGTTAAGTATTAATGTTTACGTTTACAGTAGTTCTCAATTTAAACTAATTGGATGTAAGGTGTATAGCAGAGTTCGTAATTGTAGTTTCAATCTCAGAATTCTGGTGTCAAAAAGAATGGGGATTTACATGGTAAATTATCAGGTGGAGCTCGATAACATTTTATGATAATCATAAGAAAGCTTTTTCTTCAGTCTGATGAAGGAAACAATGCTAATGGTTAAAGGTGTTGGAATATTTTTTCTGTAGTTGTTTACGAGTGTTATTTTATAATTAAAATGCATGTTTGCACATAGTTTTTTTAGAGACCATATTAAAATCGCCTTAAAGATCTTGTAGTAATGTGAACCGCAATAAAATAAAAAAAAAGTCAGTCGTTGCTATACATATGTTAGCCGGTAATTAAGATCGACCTAACAAGAATTAACACGTATTACGTAGTCTTGCTTTTGTCATATAGCTGAAGTAAGGAGCACCTTTTAAGTCAACTATCCGTCTTTATACTGCTTTAGAGATTATTATTATTTAAAGGCTAAACGAAAGGATCTGTTTGAAATGGTTTTTGCTATGAAGATCAAAACAAAAAAGTTTATTTCTTTTAAATATTAACATAATTACAATTATTTTAGTTAACTTACTAAGTAAAACCACACCAAAATCTCTCTTGAAAAGTTCGAATAACTTAGAAAATAACAATTTAATGCTTTCACTGCAGTCGAATAAATATGGTCATAAAAATGAAAACACAGTGATTCAGCAGTTTCAGGAAACTATTGGGTAAATTGTAAAAAATTGGTCTCTCTATTATTTTCTAGATTTAAAAAAATGTGTTTTCCTTGGTACATGTTCTGATGGCCTTGTACTCAGCGGAAATGTTGACCCAGAAACAAAGTGCGAACCATTTGCTGTACATCAAGACCAAAAAGAAAATACAGCGGGAAGAAAACAATTTTTTCAGCAATAATGAAATTTAACTTATGAGCCTGTCGCGTCCTAATTACTACCTAATCCCAAGAACTTCGAATATTAAAGTGCGTATTTCTCGTTATATATAATTGAAATAGGCCAGAAATATGACACATTTAAAACAATGAAAGACGTAAACATGTGGGAAACTTAAATACTACCTAAACTATGTCAGCTTTATTGCTGTTTACTAATAGAAATTAAGTACTGCATTTAATAGCTCACAAAGCTACGAAATACACAAAACAGTAATCAACTATAACTCTCACAACACAATTAGTTATGCACACAATTACCACTGTGTCACAGACACGTTAATTAACTTTGACAATTAAACCACAAAAAATGTCTACCATCAATTAATTAAACAGTACAAATCACTATAAAATCCAGTCATATATCCAATCAACAGTCTCTCTCAAATAGTGACAGTGTACAACCTTAATAGTCCGCAGTGGTGATGAATCGCCGTGTGCTGCGCAGCACCCGGAGTGCACCGCTGTCTTCACTCTTGAGGTCTTCAGTTCGACTCCCGTCGCGTACCTCTTCCTTCGCCCGTCAGTCCGCCGCAGCAGTCCTCTTGGTTCGTCCAACACTGCTCCGAAGGTAGCCGCCTGCCGCCTCACAGTAGACTCTGACGTCACCAAGATGTCTTCACCAGTCTATCTCCACAACCATAGCACCTTCCTCTAGCACAACCAATAGCGAAACTCTCCCCCAATGTGCCGATTCCGCAGTTTTATACCCCTCAAAACAGTCGGGGAATAACCGCATTACAGGGGTAAAAAATAAGATATTTCATCATGTTTCGGACGAGATTCGAGTCACGTAGGCCGCTTCGCAGGGCTAAAACACAGTTGGGACAGGTAACTATGACGTAGTTTCGGCAGGATTCCCACTATGAGACACTCGGGCTTTGAGTCACAGGCCAGCCCTCAAGGTGTTTCGACACAGTCCCCATCCAGACTGCGCTCAGAAACACAGCATGCAACACTGCCCCCTCCTTAAGTCTGTTCGTCCCGAACAGACACAACAGCCTCAGGTTCATCGTAGAGGGCCAATCTGTCGATGTGTACAATTTTAGGTCCTCTCGCCCGAGAGCCTCGACGAACAATCCGAAACACCTCATCATTAATCTTCTTCACTATTTCATAAGGGCGTTCCCAATTCTTCTGCAGCTTGGGACAATACCCCTTTTTTTCCCTGAGGGTTGTACAACCACACTAGTTGACCTTCTTGAAATGTTTCATCTGGTGAATTCCTATCGTAGCGAGTCTTCATCCTGTCGGTGTTGATCCTAAGGTGCCATCGGGCAAAGTTGTGATTGTGAACCAACTTGCAATGTAACTCGCTGGCATACACTGGAGATGTAATCTGGTCTTCCTCCGCCGGTCGTCCGAACATCAGGTTGCTCGGGAGACGGAGCTCTCTTCCAAACAGCATTCTTGACGGTGTCACCTTAGTTGCTTCATGAATGGCAGAGCGATATGCTAACAGAAACAGCGGTACTTTGGAGTCCCAATCATTTTGATTATCAGATACAAAGATTGATAGGTACTGCTCCAGAGTGCGATTTAGGCGCTCGACCATTCCATCAGACTGTGGATGTAGCGTAGTGGTTCGGGTTTTCTTTATACCCTTTATCTTCATCACTTCTTGGAAAAGGGCCGCTTCGAAATTCCGCCCTTGGTCCGAGTGAAGCTCCAATGGCACCCCGAACCTTGAGAACACATGTTCGACCAGTGCATCTGCCACCGTGCTGGATTCTTGATTCGGTATGGGAAGAACCTCTGGCCATTTGGTGAAGTAGTCCTGCACCACCAGCAAGTACCGATTGTTTCTCTCGGTTATTGGCAAGGGACCCAAGATGTCAACCGCCATTCTCTCAAATGTGGCACTAACATTGTACTTCTGGAGACGACCTCGGCCTTTGACCCTCGGACCTTTCTTTGCGGCACAGTCATCACACATTCTGCACCATCTGTCGACATCTTCACGGCAATGAAGCCAGTACAATCTCTCTCGAACCTTGTTGAGTGTCTTATTATTGTCGAAATGACCGCCTGACACAGAATTATGGACCTCCTTCAGTACCTCTGGGACCTTGTTCTCTGGGAGGACCAACTGTAGGTGTTCATGTCTGCCATCCGCACTCTCACAGTTCCAGTAGAGGACACCATTCTTCAGAACAAGTGAATTCCACTGTGCCCAATATGCCTTAGTTGTAGCACTCTTTTCAGATAGCTCCTGCCATTCTGGCCGTTGGTCCTGCTCTTTCCAATCCCGAATTTGGCCCAAGTCTGGGTCACTTTGTTGTTATTCTCTTATATTCTAATCAGTCCAGGAGAACTTCCTATCGCCTGTTGATGCCTGAAGCCTTGTTGTTCTAACATAGCGCACCCCTCTACTTTTCTCCTCTTGCCGTTCACAATGGCGACAGTTGGGGTCACAAGGTCTGCGAGATAATGCATCTGCATTATTGTGGGAGCGACCAGCACGGTGTTGTATATCAAAATTGTATTCTTGAAGGTGTTGTATCCATCGAGCTATTTGTCCTTCGGGATTCCTAAAGTTCAGTAGCCAGCGTAGAGCAGCAATGATTTGTTCGCAAAGTAAAGTGTCTGCCATATAAGTAGTGGTGGAAATGTGATATGGACTTCACCATTACCAATAGCTCCCTGCGAGTGACACAATAATTTCTCTCTTGTTGGTGCAGCACTTTGCTGAAATATTCTAGAGGCTTCTCTACTCCATCTTGAACCTGCGATAGCACAGCACCCATGCCTACATCACTCGCATCTGTGTCCAATACAAACTCGCCTTTACTATCGGGGAAGCCCAAAACTGGAGGGGACATTAAAACTTCTTTTAGTTTTCTGAAAGAGGCTTCACATTCTGGCATCCACAGGAATTTTCTTTTGGCTTCAGTAAGCTCATGTATTGGCTTGGCAATCGTAGCAAATCCATGTACAAATCGCCGATAATAAGCGCAGAGTCCAAGAAAGCTCCTCACCTGTGTCCTGTCTGTTGGTTGTGGCCAGTCTTTTATTACCCTGGTTTTTTCTGGGTCAGTCTGGATTTCATCAGCTGATACCACATGCCCTAGGAAATTAACTTTCTTTTGGAAGGTGGCACTTCTTGGGAACCAGCTTCAGATTTGCAGCAGCCACTTTCTGGAACACGGAATCTAATCTGGTAAGGTGTTCTTCAAATGTTTTACCTGTAACCACGATATCATCTAAGTAAACTTAGCAAATATCTAGATGTAGGATCTTTTCCATTAGTCGTTCGAAGATAGCAGGGGCATTGCATAGCCCAAACTGCATGACTTTAAACTGCCAAGTTCCTTTCCCTTGCACAGAGAAGGCTGTCTTCTCCCTGTCCTCTTGCGCCAACTCACATTGCTAGTAGCCACTCTTCATGTCAAGTGTAGAAAACCATTGTGACCATGTCAAGCTGTACAGTGTGTCATCAATCCGGGGGATGGGGTAGCAGTCCTTTTTGGTCACATCATTCAGCTGGCGGTAATCCACGCAAAATCATGGGCCCATCTTTCTTCTTAACTAACACAACAGGTGATGACCAAGGGCTGACCGACGGCTCGATCACATCCAAGTCCTTTATTTCTTTCAAGATGCCATCCACAGTCTCTTGTGTAGCCAGAGGTAGTTGTCTTGGGGGTTGCTTGATTGGCCTAGCTTCTCCTGTACCAATGTGATGTTGTGCAGCAGATGCTCTGCCAAGGTCAAGTGGCCCACGTGAAAAAGTTCTCTTGTTTTTCTTCAGAAGTTCTGCCACAGCCTTTTCTTGTCTCCAGTTCAGGTTTTCTCCAGTTCTAGTCAGTAGTTCCTTGAGTGGTTCTGGCATAGGCCCATTAAGGTCGCCTGATTTAGTGGCTTCTTTGTCGGTTGTAGTTATTTGGGAGACTTGTTTGTACACACATATTATGGCCCCCTCCTCAAGTTGGATTGGCCTGTTTGACAAGTTAACCATTCGAACAGGTAGATTTCCAGAACTCAGCGAAAGCAATGTTCTTGCTACCACCACCTCATGAGGTAAGCTGCTTCCTCTTCTCATATGTTCGACCAGAGCTACACACCGCACAAAATTGCCTCGACACCGGGCTGTGATTACAATCTCACTGGACGCTGGCAAAAGAGTTGTCTCACAACAGACCGCTTGGCAGATGGTTGGCGAGGACAGTTCGCTTCGTGGCATCATTACCAGTTCTCGGTTACCGGCCCTTAGTACTCCCGACCGAGTATCTATACAGCACTCTAACTTGCGCAACACATCCAGGCCCAATAAACATTCATCTTCAATGTTGGCTATGTACACTTCGTGCTCAATGCAGAGGTCACCCAACTTCAACTGTGAATTTTTCTTCCCCTTCACTGGTGTGGTCTCGCCTGTCACTGTCGTCAGAAAGCTTTGTCTGTAATTATGGTCCTGTGACTGCTGGGGATAAGACCCCAAGATGTCCAGTCTGACAACAGTAATAGTTGCTCCAGTGTCTACAACCATATGGTAAGAAACATTATCCAGACTGCCCTCCACTAGGATTGCATAAAAATCTTGTTTCACTGAGCGTACTCGAAGAAATACTGGGGCCTTAACTCCTGCAGCCACCGGCATTCGCCCCTTAGGACCGGTGCTTACATGTTTCCCGAGGGCAGCCTCATCCTGCTCTGGCTTCTGTTCTTATTTAACCATCGTGGACACTGGGCTCTGAGGTGTCCGGGTTCTCCACATTCCCAACAGCTTGGTCGCCCCTGTTGTCGAGGGCGGGGTGTAATCGGAGTGAATTTGTTCTCATTGCATTTATTGTTGTTTCCATTCTCTTCAGGATGTTCTCTAGGCTGTTGTCTCTCTCGTCGCCTGAAAGTGCGACTGCTCGCACAGCACGCCGAGTTGATGGCCTTCTTGCAGATTCGACCTCCAGTGCTCTGGCCAGGGCATCCTGCATAGTTCTTGGAGCTGCCAGGCGAACTGCTTGGCGCACCTCTATATCGGCGATGGCATCGACGAAGAAGCCGACAGCTATGATATCTCGTGCCTGTTCTGGACATCCCTCGAGTTTCAAATGGTCGAGTCGCACAATGTCCTACCACAATTCTTGCAGTGGCTCTCCTGGTTTCTGGGTGCGGCTTCTTAGTTGGGCATGGTGGGCATGTTGTAAGTACTTGTCTCCGAAACGCAGCTCCAGGGCAGTAACTAATGTCGAGTATTCCAGACATTGTTGTTCTGGAAGCGACTGGAGTATACTGAGGGCAGGTCCCCTCAGCAAAGCTGCAAGGTAGTAGGCTTGTTGCTGGTCAGACCAACCATTTATGGTTGCCACAATCTCGAACTGGTTTTGGTATTCTCGCCATGAAGTTTGACCATCGTAAGGAGCAGGCATGACAGAAATTCCTTTTCCAATGTTCGATGCAGGCACACTAGATACAGAAACATGTCGCAGCCCATTTTCTGCCTGGTTGGGAATCACACTACAGCCTGGTTCAAACTTCGTGGTCTTCTCTTCGCCACCTTGCGGTATTGATTCAGCAATGACCATGTCTTCTCCGGTAACAAGATGGCCACCCTCTCTTCCATGGAGAAGTTCTTGACACTCCTTCCTCAGCTCATCCATCTGTTGCTGCATGCTATTTTCATGTAGTCCATCTCTTTATTTACGCTGCCTACATTCTCGTTTACAGCCTCTATTTCCTGGTACACAATTTCTTTAACGTCGTCTATTTTTCTGTCCACCACTTCGTTCACTTTGTCTACCTTTTCACTTACACTATCTACAAGATTACTAACATTCTCTATTTTCTTATCAACATTTTAATTTACACTATCTATTTTCTTATCAACATTTTCATTTACATCATCTATTTTCTTATCTACATTTTCATTTACACTATCTACAAGATTACTAACTTTCTCAATTTTCTTATCAACATTTTCATTTACACTATCAATTTTCTTATCTACATTTTCATTTACACTATCAACATTTGCATTTACACTATCTCTGACAGAATTTATTTGGCCACTTAATTGGCCACTCAATCCCTCAATGAGGACTTTTAGTGCTCCTATTTCAGCTGACATTCTTCTTGTAATCATCCACATTTACAATTGAAAATTAAACTTAACATTTATTAAGTGGTTCAATTTAATTAAATAGCAACTGTGTGCAATGATTTACTTTGCAGGATTAATTATTGAATTTACTCTATGCCTCTATCCCACTTCTGACACCAGTGCTACAAGTTTGGAACACAAACTTTACATGTGGGCAATTCCCATGAGTTCTTTTGGGATAGAGGTCTTATAATTATAAATAAAAGAGTTAAATTAATTACTGGATTTAATAGCTCACAAAGCTACGAAATACACAAAAGAGTAATCAACTATAGCTCTCATAACACAATTAGTTATGCACACAATTACCACTGTGTCACAGACACGTTAATTAACTTTGACAATTAAAGCACAAAAAATGTCTACCCTCAATTAATTAAACAGTACAAATCACAATAAAATCCAGTCATATATCCAATAAACAGTCTCTCTCAAATAGTGACAGTGTACAACATTAATAGTCCGCAGTGGTAATGAATCGCCGTGTGCTGCGCAGCACCCCGAGTGCACCACTGTCTTCACTCTTGAGGTCTTCGGTTCGACTCCCGCCGTGTACCTCCTCCTTCGCCCGTCATTCCGCCGCAGCAGTCCTCTTGGTTCGTCCAACACTGCTTCGAAGGTAGCCGCCTGCCGCCTCACAGTAGACTCTGACGTCACCAAGATGTCTTCACCAGTCTATCTCCACAACCATAGCACCTTCCTCTAGCACGACCAATAGCGAACTCTCCCCCAAAGTGCCGATTCCGCGGTTTTATACTCCTCAAACAGTCGGGGAATAACTGCATCACAGGGGTCTAAAATTAGATATTTCAAAATGTCTCGGATGAGATTCGAGTCACGTAGGCCGCTTCGCAGGGCAAAAACGCAGTTGGGACAGGTATCTATGACGTAGTTTTGGCGGGATTTCAACTATGAGACACTCGGGCTTTGAGTCATGGGACAGCCCTCAAGGTGTTCGACACAGGCCCTATCCAGCCTGCCCTCAGAAACACAGCATGCAATAATTATATAGGCTTGACTGACTAAATTTTAAGTATTCCCAGTTGTTTTCAGCAAATAATTTCTACCATTTATTTCAACGATCATGTTTATATTCGTACAGTGAATACAATTACGTTGTTACATGTAGCTCAGTCTAAGACGTATTACCAATTGTTAGGGACACTTGTTATTCGCGAAAATAATTTTACCTCACTTTGTTTCGGTGCCTTACGTGCACATCTAACATTTGCAGTTCAGCTTCGTGGATTGGATATTTTAGCTCTCACGAGTGTTGTATCCCAACTGGGAAGTACTTAGTTGAACAATTTTGGTTACACTGTGTTAAGTCATTGAAATGACAACACTGGCATCGCTACGGTAGTGGTACTTATTATTCCAGACTTTTTATATACTTTTTAACTTGGTACAACATAACCATACTTTACATATATAGCTCAATGGTTTTCAATCTACAATACAAATCTGGCTCTCTAACCAGCCGCACGTCCATTCTGCCTGACCGCCCCCGAAAGTCTGTCTTCGGCATACACATCTCAAGTTTTCACTCGGTCCTTACCAGTCACATGACGCTGGCCTCCCACATGGAGGGGACATTGGGTTCACGCAGTTCAATTCTCCTAATTAGGCTCGCTCTGAGCACAATAATACTCAATTTCTTAGAAATAGTCACATAAGGAGTTCTGTTGGTCACGAGGCCCGCACTGACGCATATACACTTTCGAATCATACTTCATCAAAGAGTACACTACCATAATCAAATACTAAATAGTACAGAATACATATAAACTTTTGATTACACACTTGAATATAATAATAATATTGTTATACTTACATTTGTAAACTTACATAACATATTAAAACTCTCTTTAAAATCCTAACGTTTACCTATGGCCCAATTACCAGCCTTACTTAAATTATATACATATATATAGTACCCCATTTGTAGGGTGTTACCACACGAGCCTTGGGCTTCTTACGGAAAATCACTGACGTGTGACGTTGAATGAATGCTATTGTAATGGGCTTAGTCAAATGAGATACGGCTCTTCGCATAGACTCGCTGCCAATAACTGTGAAGCAGAATTGCAGATGTGCTCGTGAGCGACTGAAACAAACTGTGGCAAAATTATTTAGCGAGAAACAAGGGTCCCTACTAATTGTAAACACATGCTCAAACACAGCTTACTTATAATTTATGGTCACAAGTTGTTCATGATCACAAACAGTTTTGGTAGCCTTACATTCCACATTTAGAGTACTGTTAATACACACATTTTAACTGTAATCTTGTACAGCGATCTATTGGAAACTCTTGGATCCATGTTTTATGTTCTAATTTTTGAGGTGAAGAGAAATATATCACATTTTATTACATATTGAATAACTGTCAATTTGTGTTATTTCCATATGCATAAGTATTGCAAATGAGGAACTTAAACAGAAATGTTTTCACTAAGCCTATAGTTTGTATTAAAAATATGAATTTTCGGTCTCCAGAAGCAATTTTCCTGTTTTTTATCTGACCATTTAGCCAACCTGTGTATATATATATATATATATATATATATATATATAAAACATAATTCTCAAATTGTGGGAAATAGTGTATCTCATGCATTAAATGTTAATGGATATAATATCTCAAAAGCATATCCCTGTCCTACATGGAATTTACCTTTGGCGTTTTGACGTTTTTGTACAGGAACAAAAGGCCAATTCAGCCCACCTCCCCTGCGACGTTAAATAATTAAAATAATTTGACTTCCGCATTCTGGGCTACGGGATGGATGGGCAGAGTAGGCTGAATATAGTGGTATTGTTTCCTTCCCCTCGCCGGCTGAACCCGGACAGCTGCGCTCAAGGTCATTGACCTGGCGCTCCGGTGTGTCTTCCTACCAATCAGCTGTGCATATCCACGCGCAAACGGAATATAACGGATAAATTCTTGTATAAATAGTTCCAATTTGATTTTACAAGTTCGTTTGCAAGCCAGGTTACCAAGTTCTCGAATACATTCCACCGTGTTTAGCTACCATGTTTTGTATAATAGTTAAGAGATCTGAAAACATTCGCGTTTTCCTTTGGGCACACCTTAGGATTCATATAACTGTAAGTTTGTCATTTACACAATTGGTCTTTGACTTGTTTTACATATCATGGAGGTCTCTGAACGAATAATGTAAATGTAACGTATACAGACATATCACTTTAAACGCAAGCAGCTGATGAGCATCTGCCGTCTGCTTCAGTCCAAAAGTATTTTTTTGGATAGCCTTAATGCCAGTGTACCCGTGAATTTACCGGTCTCTAATAATAGTACGTTCCTAGAGTACTGTCGTGCTATCATCGTTTCAACACATTTTGAAAAATAACCAACATTCTAATAAAGTAATTACTACCAGCATTTTACACAGTTATTGCCCGTTTCAAACGGAATCCCTCGACTAACGTTCTTTGATATGTTATACGCGGCGCGACCATAATTCCAAAAGTTCGCGGCTCAAAGTTACATACAAGTACGCGCATTGTAAAAGCAAAGTACTCCAGGCGTAGATACTACATTGTTGTTGAGTCTTGTGCAATTACCGGGTATTTGCAGCCCTGCTTACATCTAACACATATAAATAGGTTCGAGGTAGTCGTACCCCTTAATAAAGTTGTTTGTTCACTCTTATTACTACAAAATATTTTACTAATGGAACCAAGTATGAAGGGAGTGTGGTTTCCCTGCTGCCGGACGCTTCCTAAAGTATGGATGCTGTGACAGATATGGTCGAGGGTAGTGTGACAGGTATGAAAAGGGACAGGGGTGGACGGCACTTCCGCTCTGCCAGGGCGACGTGTGACCTTCTACCTGACTGTCCACGTCCTTGCCAGTCGATGTAAGTGGAGCAAACAAAGCATACCGGCAGTATTTATATAAACATAGTTATTTTTAATACATAATGCATTTTCATTCAATGACAAATACTTCATTTCTAATTGCTACTTAAGAAGGCTGTATATCTTAATGACAGCAAGGTCATCTCAGAAGATGACACACAATGTTACACAAGGAAAAGAACTGAGAGGGAATCGTTCATGTCCTTTTTCAAGGAGTCGTCACAACATTAACCTGAACCAATTTCGAGAAACGATGGAAAACTGAAATCAGGATGGCTGAAATCGGGATTCGAAGCCATGTTATAGTAATTGCGAGTCTAACGCGTAACCGTTGCACCACTTCGCTCTGTTCCGTTCATAATCTGTGATAATGTAAGCTTCTGTGAACATCGTCATTGCGCAACTCGTTCGATAAAATATTCTTTGAATTCACTTTATAATAAGTAACGTAGCAGTGATGAGTAGAAACATGTTTAGCCATGCCACAAGGGAAAATATAATCACTCAAATTATAACTTGTCAGTTGTGGATGACGATATTTAGTGTGCAAGCATTTAGTTGCTGTTATCTTGCATTATGGTTTTCCGTTTTTTCCGTTACAAGCAGCAGTACGAAATAAATATTTTGTGGGAAAAAAACATCGTATGAAAACTAAAAAGTACATCCAAATTAATTACAGTTGACATTACAGTGATAATGTAGATCCCACAAAACATTACTAATCTTTCTCTGGCGGTCAAAGTGAGTGAGAGGGCGAAGAACATTTGGTCAGTGTTTAACATTATCTGCTCTGCTTATTTCTTCTGCTAATGTTACAATAAATCAAGTCTGCGAGTATGTTTAAAACAAAGAAGTGTTTATACATTGTCTCGTTGGTACAAATGTTACCTCTCTCGTCATTTAAGATCACCCTTGTTTGCATTCCATTGTGTATGATGAGCATTAGTGAAAGTATCTTATAAATAGGGCCACGATTTTGTTGCGAAAAGATTTTTGGCCCACTTTGTTTTAGTGTCTCACGTGCACATCGGCAGCTCTGCGTCATGATTGCTGGCAGCATGTCTTTGTTCAGACACGTCTCTCATTTGACTGCAGCAATCAGAGTAAGGTTTATCGTGACTCCGTACGTCTATAATTTTCCAAGGCAAGTGAGAGTAAAGTCATTCACCAGTCAGTCACAAACGATGTATCAGAGTTAACGCAATGAAACCAAGTGTTGCAAAAACCTTTTCGCCATAAAATTGTGGCTTTACTTATAAACAAATTTCCATTACGTTAAATGTTAAGCATTTGACATTCTGACACTAATTTATTCGGCACGTCAAGATCTCAAGGAGTGAAAACAGTTTCACTTGTCCCGGATGGCATTATTAGAGGCGGTAAATGATCAGTTATATTAATTTTTAATAATATATTACTGGAATAACGAATCCACTAAATCTGTTGACATAGAAAGTCGAGTTTGGAGTGTGGAGTCCAGCTGCTTCATGTACACGACTATGAGAAGATAAACACCCACTATTTCTACTGGGGAACACGTATATCAAGTAAGGCAAAATTAATTTTGTAGGGCGCAGAGAGTACCGAGTGAGGGAAGATTTGTCTTCCAGAAATATTTTAATTCGTCTTTTAGACCGTATTTCCTTGATACTTGTCCGGTATGCGGCAATATAGCTGAATGCATGTGCCGATAAAACAACTGATACACGTTTACAGATAATGTTTTTGTATATTGCAGTGAAAAAACTTTTCCAATATAACACATTATTTTCATCTACATACGTTACATTGTGTTTGATGGTTTGAACCACTAGACGCGTACGCTATGTAAACTTCTTGTAAAATAATTCATCGGTAATTAATTACAAAATAGGAAAAGTCATATATTCTCTATAAATCAAAGATAATTTTCTGCTCTTCTGGATTATTTACTTAAACACACTGTTTTTAAATCACTATGCGTGTAATGTGACCAAAACATTTTGAAATTTACTCGCCCAGTCATTAAGTTTTTATTTTTTATTTTTACGAACGCAGTATCACAAAACATAAACAACGCGAAGGAAAAATTTTTCTAATTATTTTATGCAATAGGCTATAAAATACCTGTATTTCACTTTGGTCGCGTTTTATTTAAAATATCTACTTCAGTTAGGATTACAAAGGCATTATTAAAAATAATCTCTTGGATTTTTACAATGAGGTATTACGTGAAGGTCATCATTGTAACAAATGTCTCACACAATTACTGTCAATTAATGAGAAAGGCATGTATCAGTTAGTTTCCTACATAATCTTTGGTTATCTAAAAAAAATAAGGACATTTTAAAATATTTCGTTTACATCCCTGAATTAAATAAATGCTTTATGATAGTCTCCATAATTTGCTTCGTGTAATGATTGTGTAAATATTTAGCACTATTAAAGTAACTATTTTGAATGATAATGCAACGCCCCCTAGTGGTGCCTGAGGAAACCCCGGAGGAATCCTTTTCTCAGGACACCACCAAGGATGGCGAGCGAACGTCTGTCACCACCATTTCCATTTTTGATGACGACAGACACCCTTAGGAAAGGCCTAAAAGAAGCAGGACTGATGGTTTTACAGTGGAGGACGGAAAAGTCATCAAAGTTGAGGGCAGCTTTAGTCACACTAAGATTTGCCAATGGAAAATTCTATTGTATGCTTGAAGTCACAAAGTCACACATTTATTACGAGCATTATTACAACTTTTACTATCCAAAATACTAATGGTGAAAACAGCTAAATTCAGT
>PNEQ01036463.1:0-24494 GCA_003012365.1 Medauroidea extradentata | reverse complement strand
GGCCTCATGGCACTTAGGTGCTATTCGTACCAAAAGACCCCAACAACCAATCCCAGCCAAGACCACGCCCCCCTAATGACCCTCTAGGCCAATCAGAGCCCTAGCACCACCAAGGGGAGGGGTCGGCCATGTTAAGCTTATGCAGGTTAGGCCGGTTTTGCTCCCAGTTGGGGCAGGATGCCCACCCGGTCCCTACTTGTACTCACATTTTAAGAATCAGTGAATTGAGCGGAAATACTGTTTCATAAAAAATGTTTTAACTCACAGCTTACGAATCATACGTACCAGAGCAGAACATTAACACACAACTTACATTTCTGTTCTTTCTCCGGTTTCAGATGATTTGCTATCAAACCTCTGCACATTATGTTGTTTAATAATTACTGGCTAAAGTGTGTGTGTGATTACACATTTCTTTCCTCCAGTATATGTCCGATTCCAAGTAGCTGTTTGAGGTTTATAGCGATGTCGTATGCTGTGTGTTATGTCATTGTTATTATCTGGGCAGTTGTTGCGGTCATCGCAAACAACACATTGTAATTTTTTTTCAATAATAACGACTATCACCTGCTGTATTTGTCACATTATCATTAGCATCACGACACGCTAGCAACATCTGTAATGTTCCACATGCTGTATGTACTTAATAGTCTGTTTCTGATGACAAAGCAGACTTGTAGCTCGCCCCATGTTGGGGTTCATCTGGCCAAGCCCTTAAATCATAGCATTACGTACTCTCTACTTAACACGACACTATATATATACTGTACATAAGGTCATTTACAAGGATATTAAATTAAACTTATATATGAAGAAAGATATACCAAAGATGAATCTAAACTTTCGTTTTATTACCACTCCATATCCAAACTCCCATAATGACTTTAAAAACTATGAAGTATGTGTCATTGTTTGTAAAATAAATAGCGAGCAATTATAGTGTGTTCAAGCTGTTTTTACAATACAGACATTGGGGCTACAAAGGCAAAAGTGTGGAAATGTTTACTTAAAGCTGAGAGTCTTTTTTGGCGTATAATTTCAGTGTAAATTACATGTTATATAACGACGGTGACAGTGAATTATGAATGCAGTAAGATGCCTTCGTAAGAAAGTTACGAAGAGAGTTTCTAACGAGACAGTGTAGTTACATTACTCACCGATGTTAAATAGTGTTTTCGGTTATATATGTGTATAAAACAACGTCGTACAATCATTTAAGGGCTACCAACATTGCTGCCACAGAGTTTGAAGGGAAGATTAATGCGTAAACAATAATTCTCAATGGAGCATTTTTTAAGATAAAAATTCAAACATAAAATTTTTAACCTAAATTTTCTTTAAAGATGGCAATAGGAAGGAATTAAAAAATAACATTCATTCGTTATTTCATATTGTAAAATGCGAATACTAAAATTACATTTTATGTAGTAAAGTACTAAAAATTTGTAAAATATTAATTTTGGCTGCCTTTTACCATAACTTTTATTTAGTTTATTTGTTTAAAAGAGTTATTTTTAAATTGATCCATTGAAAATAAATTTATTTAACATATGCCCATCTAAACTCCGTGGCTGCAAGATTCGGAGATGTCCTCACCTGGCGCACGAGCAGTGACGTAACAAGTTACGTGTGTCATGTTTTACGTGAAACTGCTTAACTTATTACCAATATATGTAGTAGTAAAAGAAAACATACACTTCATACTATGCTTCCATGTTATCAAACATCCTATATATACACACACCTCATTCCTCATTCCTCAAACAGAAACGCAAACACATTTCTGTGCTTACTTGGATCATTATTATAAGGATTTAATAACCTATTTCGTAATGCCACTTACTACAGAACAAAGTGTAACATATTGTATTTGTTTCGCTATTCGAAACATACACACTTATCATGGCAATATTTCATTTTGGCTGCACGGATAAAATAACAGTTTTTTTAAAGAGGAAATACACACTTCCTACGATGAACTGAACTGTAGCTCTGGTTGCGTGTAGAGCCAGACACGTCACCAACAGCTTCGCTTTTGTAGGGTTTATCATAAAAAGGTAAGTTACTACAGGGTTTTATTACATATACATACACAAAGAATGTATTTAGGTTACTATAAGAAAATTATTCGTTTAAGGCGTTCCTACGGAGTTTTGCAGTGATTTCGAAAATATTTTTTATTGCTAGGTCTACGTAATACTCATATCAAAATTTCGCTGCACATTTTTGACACTTATATGTTATAATTAGTAGCTGAATTTTTTTGTAGAATTATACTGAACGGTTTTTTAGATTTCATTACCCAAAGTACCACGTTTTCGTTGTGAAAATAAGCGAAAATGAAGGAAATTATTTTTTTTTTTGCTGGTGAATGGTACATTATTTTAAAAAACGCGTCCACAGTATTATGCATCGTGTGATTGCACATTGACTCAAATTTTTTCAAAACTTTTGGTTAAAAATATTTCAGTTATTGGCACTAGTCTGAAAAAAAAATGTATTTAAAACAAATGTTTCGCTGAAATCGTAATTTTACTTTTAATCATATTGATATTCCGGCATCAAAACTTGGACTGTAGTAACAAGGATACTACTTTTGTCTTTGCTTCAAAAGAATGTTACTGTCGAAGGTATATTATTCTTTGAGATACTACTAAACTAAACAGGGCATCCTGAAATGGTGCTAATTTATTAAATAAGGATGCTAAGAGTTACGAACTGACGACGAAGCAGGGCTAGAGTCGACAGAGGACGGTGCAAGCTTGTCTACAGGACGTTAAAGAAGTGTGTGTCCTGTCAAGTTGTATGCAGGAGTGCAGGGACACCGAAGAGGCGTGTATAGACGATACAGACGCGATGCTGCATTGCGCAGACTCCGGTCATGGCTGTGTGGATCGAAGTGACGCCCGCGAAGGGCGGAGTCTCCCGGAGCCCCTGGTTACACCCCCTTCCCTTCCCAACACTCCCTTCCCTGCACCTTCAATTATGTACGCATGTGCGTACATGAGGAGTGCCGCAAACCTATCAGCTTTCCTTCGCCCCTCGAGGAGATCTGCACTGCAGCCAACTTCGCTCGTGAAATAGCAGAGCTGGTACACCTGTAACAGCTTGCATAGATGGAAGACAGAAATGCTTTTTGGGACTAGAGGTTTTTGCAACATTTTGTTTCAAAGCCTTACGTACACATCTGCAGCTCTGCTTCAGAGTTTCTGGCAGCGCGTGTCTTTGAAATGAGGTTTATCATTTGGCTGTGCTAATGGTTAGAGGAACGTCAATTTCGCGGATTCATCTGGCAGTAGCCTAGATTGCTCAGTCCTGTACACGCTCTCGATACAGTCGATTATTCATTGGCTTACAACATTACAAGCGATAGCTCTATGAATCACTTCCTTATTTACTATTGGCTTGCAGTAGTCAAATGCGTTTCGTGACAGCCGCCAGCTAATCACACACGTGATTATGAAGTATATATTTTTTGACGTTCAACCTGACCTGGAATGTATTTGCGAAATTGACGTACCTCTACCAATGATTACTACGGCACCACACGTATGTCATTTGCGGGTAAGATCCCGAGATGTCCAGAGATAAAAACATTCAATCACTAGCCATGAACAACCAAGTACAAAATTATTTTCGTAAAAATCAGATGTCCCTAAGTCATCCTACCATTGAAGTTGGCATGAGCTGCATGTGTTGAAATACAGCCGGTCTTGATATATTTGGCGAAAATCAAGTGTCCTTTAATATCACTTTACGTAGAACATCACAAATAAAGCACATTACCCCCCTCCCACCACCGGCTTGCCACGTGCTTCAAATACGTAGTAGTTTGTTCGTAAGTAGTTTTTTGTGCCAATGTACGGAAAGGTAAGTGGACTTTACGTCTTGTCGACAGCGAGGTCATTATAGACGGCGACACATAACTTGGTACAATGACAGCAGCTGGGAGAGGAGTCGGCCATGACCTTTGTTAAAGAACATCCCAGCATTCGCCTGGAGTGAAAACCGAAATCAAGATAGCCGGAGTCTGTGATCAAACCCTGGTCCTCGTGAACGCGAGTACAGCGTGTTTCCGTTATGCCACGTCGCTCGGTCCAATGCAAGAAAACAATACACACATCGGACAAGGACGGAATGTTATTATTAAGGAGCCTGCCTACCTGCGCTTCAAATGCCATGCAGCGAGTTACGGCTATTATACTTTTGAAGAAACTACTAAACGTGCATTATATTTTTATACCTACGATAGTAACACACGATTCAAACTATGTCGCTATAATTTTAAAAAATTCTGTACGTTTATTAGAAACTTCATTTTCGGGCCCACAAAATGGCCAAAAATGGATTTTACAAGACTGGTGTATCTGGAAAAATAACAACCGGATTCTAAAATCACAATATAGAAACCAGCGTTAGACTTTGAACTATTCGGCCCAAAATAAAATGATGTGGTCACCGCTTAAAGTCCTATAGGAAAAAGGTAATAATATTAAGTACTTCACGCCAGCTGAGTGGTTGCTCGGAGAGACGATAATGTATCACATACGTCAGTCAACCGTATTCTTATCGCTTCTAATTCATACACAAACATAGCCTGTCTAGGGAGGCCCCTTAAGGGGGGTGGGGGGTTTACCTGAAATATCTTAATGGTTTTAATAATTTTTTTATTTGTACGAAACTTTGTTTTATAACCGTACTTTGTGACCATTTTTACAGTAATGAAAATTTGCTAGCTTTCATAGTTTTTGTATAGTAGTATGTCAAAACTGAAATTTGCATAAAACGGTTTTATACAAGAAACGATAACCAACTGGCATACAGAAATTAAATAATTACCACTGAAGAACAGTGTCGCAGGCTACGTTTAGAAAGGAATAAATAACCGCGTTGAATATTTTTTTGCATTAAAAAAAAATTACTGAATTCGAAATTAAAAACTGTCAACTTTCTGTATTTTTTTAATACAAAATTTTATATGGGATTTTTTTTAATACATGTCTAGTTGTAGTTCATGACACTTTCCTTCAGCGTGAATTATTTTGTTTATGTAAATCAATTAGTTTTCGTTTCTTGTATAAAACGGTTTTATGCAAATTTTGGCTTCTACTTGCCATTATACAAAAACCATGATTGCTACAAGATTTTGTTTATGTAGAAATTGTCACAATGTATGTCTGCAAAGCAAACAATATCTCGTACAAATATATACATTATTAAAATAATAAAAGTTTTGTGTGAACTCCCCCGTAAGACACCAAGCTCATTAAAAACAACTTTTTTGAAGACCTCCGATATTGTTAAAAACATCAGCCTATTCTCACCACCGTACTTAGAAACTGTATTAACGGGATGTATGTGAAACTCGTGCACTGAACTTAACTACATACTTTCCACCAGTAGAACTGTATGGTCACCGATTAAAGTCCCGTGGTAGAAATGTATCGGCGGGAATGTTGTACGCTATGTTCAGCGCTTGGCTCGTTGAGGCGATGTGGCATTTGATACGCGCTTCAAGGTCTACCTTATAGCTCCGTCACTTCTGAGCCTCTAACGCGCAGGTAGGTGTGACATAGCAATTCTTATTGCAGTATATCTTGCTACCCTACTACGGAATTTAATAGTGTTTATTTTACGGACGATTATCTTGTAAACGCATATAGGCATATTACACAATGCATGTGAGGTTGCGTAGTGTTACCTGACTTGCCAACATTCAACAGCAAGCCCTCCATCCTGAAACGTAATTCACAACACACTTCTAGCTACGTGACTAATAAAAGACGTAGCGCATATAGGTTTGCATGAATATAATGATACATTTTTAGATGGTTTAGTGGGAGAAATCAATTGAAGATATTCAGACCTCAGAATAAGAATGAAAAAAGTGGAACTATTTCTGTAAAACAACAAGTCTTATGAAGTTGAAAAAGGTCAAATTTAAGTAATATCGATATTTACATGCCATTAACTGCCAGCCAGATATTCCAACGTGAATGATTAGCATTTAGAGGCCCTTGGTAGATAAATTAAAATAAACACATTAAATAATTGCAGCCGGTAGTGCAAACAGAATGAGTATAATTGAATCAGGTTAAACGTACGTTAAATAAGTTCATAAACTAAACCCAGGAACATTTAATAACATGGAGGAGTTCAGCGTCTATCCTGCAAACAATATGATGCAAATTAAGCAAATTAGCATAGGATAGCAAATTAAGAATATAAAAAAATTGCTCGACTAATTACGGCTTAAATATGCGTTAAAAGTCCAACTGCGAGGCTTGAATTGTAGCTCAAGGTAAATATAATTTATATTATGGTAACAAATTGCACAATTTTCTTCTCAGAATTTCATAAGAGCGAAAAATAAAATAATTCAATATGGCGACTGATGTCGAGCCTTAAATGATTTTCCACCTGGCTCAGTAACGGTTGAAGTTTCATGTATGCCACCACTGACTTTTTTGTTCGTCTCGGTGCCACGTACATTGCTGTGGATCGTGTAGGCAGTTTTTTTTTCAATGTTCTGAAAATTGTGGGCAAAAAAGCATTTTTTACACAAAAAACACACTAAAATGGCTATTCATAATTTCTTTTCCGCAATTTTATATACGTAGCAACATTCTCCTTTTCTCGGCGCAGAAAATGGTTTTTGTCAGGAAGCAATATCACAAAAGGTGACCGAGTGGCATTGAAAATTATTTTATACGTAAAACTCTATTCTTTCTCCTCCAGGGCTCCGAGGTAGGCAACGCCCTTAAGTGAGCACTTCCCATCACTTTTAATAACTAAGCAATTTATTTATTGTGACTACAGACGTAAAGTTTTGAGAGATGTGACATGTTTACACTAGTTTTCAGCGTCATGGAAGTTTTCATATTTAAATTAGCGAATATGGAGTCACAATGGCTCACAGGAAACGGTAAGTAGTTCTCAGTCACTAGCACGGTCGTAGAAGAACAGGTATGGACACTCGCCTATCTTCCAATGTATTTTGCTCGACACCCTTGTTGTTTGGCTGTAGTTCGTCAAGTTACCGATAATGCCGTACTTTTGTTGGCGCTTCAGTTAGGGCGGTCGGACTCAAACTCCACCCACTTTTTTCCATGGTTAAATTTATAAAGTAAATAAAGATTGCTGGAGCCTTTTCTTAAATTTGTGAGCGAAGGAAGTATTTCATAAATTGATAAAAAATACGTCTTGATAAATTGTTTCTCTTAGCGGAAAGGAAGTGGGCGGAGTTTGAGTCCGACCGCCCTAACATCAGCGCCAATAAAACACAATATTCTCGGTAACTTGGTGAACTGCAGCCAAACAACAAGGGGGTCAAGTTTCCAGGCGAGTGTCCAGACCTGTTCTACGACCGTGGTTTATTCTGAACAGTTTATTCGTTGCTGGGTTGAAGACCGTCTATCTCTATGTCTACGGAAGGCAATGACGAAACACCGCAGACTCACCCTCACTAAGGTTAATACTACCACAGGTTAGAAAGATCAATGTTATAAGTTTGTTGTGGGGACGATTTCTGCCGCTTGAGCGCTGCTATCTGTAAGGGGGTGCTAACTGACCAATCACCGAGCTTTCGTGTATTTTATGTTACACGAAGTTGATAACACGAAAGCCAGAATTAGCCTGTTTTTTTTACTTTACAATTAAATTAAATGACTTCTCTCTTTGCCAAATCTAGTTCAATATGATTGTACTGCGGATTCGTATTTTATCAGGCCCCTTAGTGATAGCAGCAAAACTAGCGGCGGAATTATTTCCCCGTGCCAAACTCTCCCATAACAAAATACATTTTCTTTACAACTACTAATACAACTAAACTTACCTTCGCCTAGTAGTCCCGGGTGTCACATCTCAGGCCGTCACCTCCTAACTAGAGGAAACTACGTTAAAAAAAAAAATTAAATATGAACCGAACGACAGTTCAGAGTGGATTATTTTTTCATCCAAAGTTGAAAACTAACTGGAACAAACTTATAGATTGTTGCATGCTGAGGTACACAGCTGCCAGGACGTATACGTATTTAGGGCTGGACAAGTGAGGGAGATAGTCGTCACGAGATATATAGATATATATATACATAGAGAGATGCTTGCATGAGGTCGCGACCCCCGCCACGCTGTATTATCACATCACACATTCCTGTCTTCCAACCATCTCCCCCCCCCCCTCTCTAGCCCCACACCCATCTTCCCTTCCTCTTGCTACTTTATTCCCTGCTAATTAAAACCTCTTGCGCCTATCAATTACGTTTTACAACCCGGACCTGGGGCGGCGTCTTTGAAGTGCCGCCGGCTCTTGTAAATACCGATTGCTTCCCCCTCGTCCTCCCACCCCCGTCATCACCCCAGACTCCCTGTAGAGCAGAGGCATTGTCGAGTTCGGTGTCACAGCGGCTTATGTCCACAAATGTGTGAGAGTTGGGTCTGCAGACTACTGTACTCACCAGGGCTGTGGAGTCGGAGTTGAAGTCGGAGGCGATTAAAATGTAGCAACTCCGAATCCAGATCTAACTTGTCTTAACAAATTTTACATTTACATTTTTATACTTTATGTTTAAATCCTAGTACTCTAAGAAGTGCATATTTAAACAAGCTTAGGTAAAATGTTAACTTAAATTAAAACTCTACAAAATCTTAATACATATCACAGTAATTATTAGAGCATTGTTCAAGTTATTATATCTTAGTATCTGGAAGGTAGGTACTATATAAAGAGGTTATTTAGTAAATTTACAATTTTCAATTCACTTCGTGTAGATGAAAAGTGTTTTGATGATAAACATTATACAGTCATCTTGTGTCACACTATTTTAATGATTCTTGGACTTGGTGAAGTTATAGTCGGAGCTGGACAGTGGAGAAACTTGGGGTTGATAGCACTGGTTACCAGCTACACAGATCTGGTGCGACACTGGGCTGTTCATTGTACAAGGAACAAGATACTTATTAAATTTTGTTGGATTGTGGACATACGCCGTTGCTCATGTTTAGCTGATCAAACCTGTGTTGAATGACAGAGTACGAAAACGAACAAGGAAAAAAAAAAAAACGCACACAAAAAAAAATAAAAAAAAAACTAATCCCAGAGGAATTCTGTAAATTTTTTAAAATAAATAATTTTTATATTAGACAACAAAGAATTCTGGAAATTGAATTCAGTCGAATGTCGACACAACACCCAGACACGAAAGACATACACAAATATAGAACCAGATTCCCAATATGAAACAAGATGTAAGTAAACGAAAATAACAGTGAACAGTGGATAACAAACACAATACAATAGACAACAGAACACAAGTTATAACCAACTAAAAAATGCAACGTTTCGTGGATTGCGATGTATCCCCGTCTTCAGACTGAAACACAGCTGGTCGGAACACCAAGATGCGAATACTTATATTGACGGTCTAGAGTGCTGCCATAATATTAACACATGCACAATGAGTTGTCACACACACATTACCGCTTTATTATATCTATGTTACCAAGTGCCATTTCATAGCTTCAGAATTTAACCTATGCTACGTTTTTATGAATGTAATTAGTCGTCTGAAGTTTATGAAAAAAGGAGGCATACTCGAACAATTCTGCACTCTGGTGAATATAAAATGACATATTTCTGAGCCATGTTTCACACATTACAAAGTGACGCAACACGTGTCATCAACTAGAGACACGACACACTTGTTGCGACCGTCTAGTCTAGCAGTTTACTTCCTCTGCCCCTGGTTGCATACACTCTGTCAGAAGTCTGTGTGCGAACAGTTGCATACTTCCCAGGAGTACTACCAGATGCCTGGAACAGCACGACTTCTCTACAATAAATAACTCATTTCAAGTGATTACGATGAGTTTATATTATTATGCTACAAGCAAAGTTATCGTTGGTAAATACATTATTGTTATTACTACTAAAAGTTCATGTCAATTGATTAGTAGAATTTAAATAGGAAATTATATTTTATTTTTGCATTACATGGTTAATTATAATAAAATACAACAGATGTTTTTCAAAAAAGTTTGTAATAATAAATTAAGATAATGAGCAATTTGCAAAATTACAATAGTAATAATAATAACATCAACAAGGGGCGCATATTAATACTAAACGGGAAAAGTATAGTGCTAAGCTAAAACTAGAAGAAAAAATTTATCAACATTTATACAGCAAATAATAAAATTATATGCCAACCAACATTACAACCAACATAACAACAACTCAAGAACAAACACAGAACAACTTATGTACCACCGTACATCTGAGAGGAATTCACATTGTCAAAGTTACAATAAATGGAACACACAAATGACTAAGAGCATAAAAATAGAAAGGAATATAAATACCAAGAATGAAATATTAGGTCACAAATACAAGACTAAGGGAATATGTTGCAGTCGAAATAAAGCAACAAGACCAAATTCACAAAATGTCGTATCGATCCAAAAATAGAATTTTAATGACATTTAAGATTCGCGCTTATCTTTTGGAACCGACACACACACACAATATACGTAATTCGGTTGCAGGTACTAATTCTTTTTAGATTTCACTAATTTTAACACGTATTTCGTTCGCTTAGTGGTGGTCCTACGCATTTAAGTGTTGACAATTATTTGAAACTCTTATTACTTCACTTTTTGAGAAAACGTTTAGTGTGTCAGCGATTTGTTATGACATTTAATTTAAGATTGATATAGAAAGTTTAACAAGAAGCATATAACTTCACTGACAATTAATATAAAACCTAGCATCTGCCCAGCAAACTTCGAGCCACGTAATTTAAATAGTTTGTTTATGATAAAATAAATTAACTGTCAATAGACCAATTTTACAGACAACGCTTTCAAACAACTCTAGTTACAGCCTACGTAAATTGGTTTAAGAATTGTTGCTATAGAAGAGTTTCAAACAGTCATTGTTTGAAGCGTAATTTTTTCTATTGAACCTTAGGTATTTAATATAAGAAATTTTCATATAAACATTTTCTTCCAGACATTTAATGTTTCTTTATGAATGCTAGAGTTATCATTTAAATTAATAAATAAAGAAACAGTTCGATTTAACATTACTTCCCCATTAAACTCACTGGCAACTATCTTTGAGGGCAGAGCGAGTGTAAAAAACCAGAATGAACTCTGGCATATACGCACTTACACGCAAAGTGTTTGATTTGTAACTATCACTCGTGCAAAATTGTGGCAAGTGAATATATCTATTTTGGTTCCACGCTCGTGAGAATAATACTATTAACGTGACAGTAACGAAACACCTATTACATTTCGGGCGTTCGTTTCGCGGTAACAAAACTGGCAATGAATGCTGGAAACACGACACTGTTAGTTTTAACTGACTTTATTTATTTATTTTTTGCAAAAAAAAAAAAAAAAAACGGCGAACTCAAGGTAAAAAAAAAGATGTTTCGCAAATGTATTATGATCATGATTTGTTTTCCTTCTTAAAGTTTTAAAAATACAGGCAGATTGAAAAAAATTATTACACTAAAATGTCTTAAAGTAATAGGTTTAAGTTATTTTTATGGAGAAATATAACTGAAAATTGTCTACAAAATGCTTGACTGGAAAATCAAATATTCAATTTCGATAATGTAAATATTTTTGCACCAAACGAAATTATTTTATTGAATTCATTGATTATAAGTTTTCAACACTGGAGCTGTATTCAATCTCAGTTATCACCCCTGAGACACAACTATAGAGTATGTAACTGTGGTGGTTCGTCATTGTCTTCTATAGTATAGTGATGAGGGCACAACACTACACCCAGTCCTCAACTCTGAAAATATTGACCTCTTCGACCGTGAATTGAACCCAGAACCTTCGATCCAGCAGCCAGGAACCCTAGACACTTTTTTTTATTACAAATGTTTGGTGCAGTGGCAAGTCGGTATCTTCCGCATCATCACTGCACTGAACATTCCCCCCTTTAATGTGATTTATGTGTGCAACCCCGAGTAAATGTCGCGAGACAGTTGTAGAGAGACAATTTTTGAGACAGTTTAGACGAACACAAATTTACACCCAGCCAGACCTTGGAATCGAACCAAAACCGGCTACTCAACCAACTTTTTACTTTTAATTTTTTATGTAAATGTTAGGCTCCTTGACGAGGTCTCTACATCGTCAACGAGCCAAACATCCCCCCTTTACAGCTTTATTATTTGACAGTTCACCAGTTGCGACAGTTTTTGGTGACTCTTACAATTGAAATGATTCTAACGGACAAACACAAATTTTACACCCAGCCAGACCTGGGAATCGAACCCAGAACCCCTCTATCTAAGTCGGTCGCTCAACCAACCCAGCTACGGGGGGTCGGCTATCCAACTGAGCTACAGGGGGTCGGCAACCACTGACCCGCGGGGACAGACATCGAGTTCATCAACGATCTTGAACTATTGACGGGTAGTTTACATCCCGGTAAGACACTAGCTTACATCTCGTTATGGCAAGGCTTGAGTACATTGTATCTCCATCTCGAGAGAGTTGTTTGATAACAAATCGGAAGGTACGTCTTGTGATCATCGATATATTATTGCAGGGACGGCGTCGTTCACGAATGTTTCGCAAGTGGTAAACGTGTCGGACGTTGCTACTGTCTGGCGGGTTCTCTCGGGGTACTCCCGTTTTCTCGCCACTCAGTTATATCACATATCTCGAGAGTTCATTACCAGGCGTATAATTGCTGCCTAAATCATCAGCGCAATGTAAGGAAATTACAAGCAACCATCAACTTCCTTATTAATCCACGCAAATAAGGCTAGTGTGCGATTACACACTGTTTTACATGACTTCTTTCAAAAATTGCACTTCGTTCGCGGGATAACTCGTCAAATAGCAACAATACTCATTTCTGCGATTGGGTTCTCAGATATAACTCGTCAAAAAACAAGTCACATTACTATAAGTGCGACAATCGCCTGTAAATAAAAGGAATCAGCATATTGTTGGCACAACTGAGCCCGCGGAGAAAGAACAACGTCAAAGTAACGTAATCTCGCTTCGATTATGACGCAACAGGCGGAGATGAAACGAAAAATGCCCTCCTCCCCCACCCTCGAACCCCCTTACCTTCTCATCGTAACGACCGGTGCCAGCTTCACTTTGCTTATCGCCCGTTTGTCGCTCGGACACTCCACAAGATTAAAGAGGAGGACGCTGTTGTAACTTAGGTGGTTCTTGCACCCAGCGCCTTCAAAGGATTCCTGCTGTTATTGTAGTACACAGTCAAATGAGGCATATAGACGCGCCTTTTGTATTGACATCAGTGTCGAAGACCAGGCGTGTTTTTTATCTACGTAGATGTATTTCGTCTCGTCGGCAGAACTCTTCAGCTCACAGACACACGGCAGATGAAAGGC
This sequence comes from Medauroidea extradentata, assembly GCA_003012365.1. Classification (NCBI taxonomy): domain Eukaryota; kingdom Metazoa; phylum Arthropoda; class Insecta; order Phasmatodea; family Phasmatidae; genus Medauroidea; species Medauroidea extradentata. The sequence continues at coordinate 11,100 of PNEQ01036463.1, read as the reverse complement.
ACGCGATGATGCTTCAAGCTCCACGGCTCTACTGAGGTTGCCAAGTACTGACTGATAACTAGCAGGGCTGCCCTCGGCATGAGAGCATAACTGACTGGCAGAAGTCAGTTGGTATCACTGATTATTAGAGGTACGTCATTTTCGCGAATTCATCTGGCAGTAGCCTAGATTGCTCAGTCCTGTACACGCTCTGGATACAGTCGATTATTCATTGGCTTACAACATTACAAGCGATAGCTCTATGAATAGAGACATGAACTTTTCGCGAAAAGAATTTTGCCCCACTTTGTTCCAGTGCCTTATGTGCACGTCTGCAGTTCTGCTTCATAGATATTGGCAGCGTGCCTTTGAACTGTGACGTTTCTCATTTGACTGTACCAATCACAATAAGGTCACTGTAACACCACACGTCTGTGATTTGCGTGTAAAACTCCACGACACACGAATGTCAAAACATACAATCTCTGACCGTGAAGCAAGTCTGCACACGTGCACACAAGTCACCGACACAAAGTGAGGCAAATTTCTTTTCGCGAAAAGTTCATGTCTCTATCTATGAATCATTTCCTTATTTACTACTGGCTTGCAGTAGTCAAATGCGTATCGTGACAGCCGCCAGCTAATCACACAGGTGATTATGAAGTATATATTTTTGGCGTTCAACCTGACCTGGAATGAATTTGCGAAATTGACGTACCTGTACTGATTATGCGTCTCTTACCTGACCACGTATGTTCCACTATCAGTACATTATAGTTAGAGATAATTACAGATAGGAAACTTCCCGAAAAGATTTTTACAGCACTTTGTTTCAGTGCCTTACGTGCGCACCTGCATCTCCATGTGGTCAGTGATTGGATGCCGTAACATCCAGCGTGGTGAGGTTAAACCCGTACACTCTGTCAATAGCCATGAAGTTGAGCTGAAGGTGTGCACGTAAGATACTGAAACAAAGTGGGGCAAAAATATTTTCACCAAAAATTTCCGTCCCTAGAGATGATGGTTTATCTCGGGAAAACTTGACTGTTTGCTGGGTTTCAACATACGTTCAGCTTATCAGTAGATTACTGCATTTATCTTGTACTTGGAGCTGTTACCCCATTTGACTGAGCCAGTAAGAATTCCGATATTGTAATATTTGAAGCCAGTTATTGGTCTGCAGACATCTACGTTGTGTCAGACGTACATCAGCCAATCATATGCATTGCAAAAATTACAGCGTTTTTAGGGTTATGTACACACAAAACACTTTCGCGTGTGTAAGTATACTGTATATCCTGCTATGAGAGTTCTGAGTTTAAACTGTGAGAAGATTCTGTAATTTCATCCGACCCTAGGAGCAAATAAAAAAATAATCTGATCAAACACTAATGACAAATTACGTTAGTAAAACAAGAAATTACCAGCACAAACTGACAAGTCTACTTTCCTCAGAGTGGGTGCAAATTAACTCTGAAGGTTACAGTAGTTTACGTACATCTAGGAATATTGAGTAACAATATTAATTAACACATATGACAAACGAAGTAAACAAAAAATAAGTCACCTTACTAAGCAATATACCCGTTCCCAGTTTGATGAAAATGAAGAGAAAAAAATCTGAGATGTCTTTCTATTATAAAGATAAATAATGACTGCGTATTTCAAAATATTACCAAATGAAATTCACAAAAGTACAGTCAACCAACTAACTAGAATATGTGTGTCGAAATTAATGAACTTTGGAAAAATATTTACCCACATATGTCATTACACAGAATACGACATGGTCGCTATTATAAAAATATGAACACGTGATCAACGAAATATAGAAAAGCCAAGTCAGTTTTGTAGACTGTGTAGTATATCTGTTCCAAATGTAATCAAATAAAATAAATCTTAACGCTTACGACATTTTATTTTAAAATGTAATAATTACTACATTTATGTAACACTATGCTAAAATATAAATATGACCACCGTTTTAAAAATAAGAACAAAAAATTGGTTGAACGAAGTACACAAAAATGAAGCTAACATTGTATGTACTTGTACCAAGTTTGGTGATATTCTAAAAAAATTTTTTTTAATATGTGTAATACTATGATAAAAGTAGACAGGGTGAGTAGGAATGAATGGAGCAACATTCTGGGAGGCGATAGTATTGATAATTGTGATCAAAAACGTTCATAAGAAACATGGGGTCAATAAGTGACGGTTGTCCAAATAGTCCCGATTCAATGAAAATCACTAATAGCACGTCAAATTTAAATTATTTATTTAATTGTTTTAATATAATTGTTTCAGAGACTATGAGATTGAAATAAAAGATAAAAAATTGCGTATTAACGAGATTTGTATTTTTACCATGTATTTTTCGAAAAAAAAAAATTGTTTACAAAAAAATTTTATTAAACATACCTTTCCATAGCAGAATGGACAGGATTTACACAGCCTTTATTTTCATGTCGTGATATTATATGGTTCAGTGGTATTATTTCACGATACATTCTCAAATCTTTCACCGCCGGCTTCAATGTGTTTGTCAACAAGATGAAGATAGTCAAGTGGACTAATGTTAATAAAATACACCAAAATCGATATTCAAGTTGACTTAACTTAATAAAATACGCCAATGGTGATGTTCAAGCGGACTTATGTTAATAAAATACCCCAATAGTGATAGCCAAGTGGATATATGTTAATAAAATACCCCATTAGTAATATTCAAGTGGACCTATGTTAATAAAATACCCCAATAGTAATATTCAAGTGGACTTATGTTAATAAAATACGCCAGCAGTGATAGTCAAGTGGACTAATGTTATTAAAATACCCCAATAGTGATATTCAAGTGGACCTATGTTACTAAAATACCCCAATAGTGATATTCAAGTGGACCTATGTTAATTAAATACGCCAAGAGTGATATTCAAGTGGACTAATGTTAATAAAATACCCCAATAGTGATATCCAAGTGGAATTATGTTAATAAATAATGCCATTAGTGATATTCAAGTGGACTAATATTAATAAAATACCCCAATAGTGATATTCAAGTGGACCTATGTTGATAAAATACCCCAGTAGTATAAATTCAAGTGGACCTTTGTGAATAAAATACCCAAATAGTGACATTCAAGTGGACTAATGTTAATAAAATATGCCAATAGTGATATTCAAGTGGAATAATGTTAATAAAATACGCCAATAGTGATATACAAGTGGACTGATGTTGATAAAATACCGCGAAAGTAATATTCAAGTGGACTAATGTCAATAAAATACGCCAATAGTGATATTAAAGTTGACTTATGTTAATAAAATACGCCAATAGTGATATTCAAGTGGACTTATGTTAATAAAATACGCCAATAGTGATATTCAAGTGGACCCATGTTAATAAAATACGCCAATAGCGATATTCAAGTGGACTAATGTTAATAAAATACGCCAATAGTGATATTAAAGTGGACCTATTATTATGAAATACGCCAATAGTGATATTCAAGTGGACTAATGTTAATAAAATACGCCAATAGTGATATTCAAGTGGACCCATGTTAATAAAATACGCCAATAGTGATATTTAAGTGGAATAATATTAATAAAACACTAAACACCCCAATAGTGATATTCAAGTGGAATAATGCTAATAAATTGTGCCAATAGTGATATTCAAGTGGACTATAATGTTAATAAAATACCCAAATAGTAATATTCAAGTGGACCTATGTTAATATAATACCCCAATAGTGATATTCAAGTGGACCTATGTTAATAAAATACGTCAATAGTGATATTCAAGTGGACTAATTTTTAATAAAATACGCCAATAGTGATATTCAAGTGGACTAATGTTAATAAAATACCCCAAAAGTGATATTCAAGTGGACTTATGTTAATAACATACACCAGCAGTGATAGTCAAGTGGACTAATGTTAATAAAATACGCCAATAGTGATATTCAAGTGGACCTATGTTAATAAAATACCCCAATACTGATATTCAATAGACTAATGTTAATAAAATAACTCAATTGTGATATTCAAGTGGACCTATGTTAATAAAGAATGCCAATAGTGATATTTAATTGGAATAATGTTAATAAATATTGCCAATAGTGATATTCAAGTGGACTAATGTTAATAAAATACCCCAATAGTGATATTCAAGTGGACCTATATTAATAAAATACGCCAATAGTGATATTCAAGTGGACTAATGTTAATAAAGTACCCCAAAAGTGATATTCAAGTGGACTTATGTTAATAACATACGCCAGCAGTGATAGTCAAGTGGACTAATGTTAATAAAATACACCAATAGTGATATTCAAGTGGACCTATGTTAATAAAATACGCCAATAGTGATATTAAAGAGGACTCATGTTAATAAAATACGCCAATACAAATATTCAAGTGGACCCATGTTAAAAAATACGCAAATAGTGATATTCAATTGGACTAATGTTAATAAAAGACGCCAATAGTGATATTCAAGTGGACCTATTATAATAAAATACGCCAAAAGTGATATTCAAGTGAACTAATGTTAATAAAATAAGCCAATAGTGATATTCAATTTGACCTATGTTAATAAAATACGCCAATAGTGATATTCAAGTGGACTAATGTTAATAAAATACACCAATAGTGATATTTAAGTGGAATAATGTTAATAAATATTGCCAATAGTGATATTCAAGTGGACCTATTATAATAAAATACGCCAAAAGTGATATTCAAGTGAACTAATGTTAATAAAATACACCAACAGTGATATTCAAGTGGACCAATTTTAATAAAATACGCCAATAGTGATATTCAAGTGGACTAATGTTAATAAAATACCCCAATAGTGATATTCAAGTGGAATAATGTTAATAAATAATGCCAATAGTGATATTCAAGTTGACTAATGTTAATAAAATACCCCTGTAGTGATTTTCAAGTGGACCTATGTTAATAAAATACGCCAATATTGATATTCAAGTGGACTAATGTTAATAAAATAACTTAATAGTGACATTCAAGTGGACCTATGATAATAAAATACCTAAATAGTGATATTCAAGTATTACAAATATTAAAAAATACACCAATAGTGATATTCAAGTTAACTAATGTTAATAAAAGACCCCAATAGGGATATTTTAGTGTACTCTTGTTAATAATATGCGCCAATAGTTATATTCAAGTGGACTCATGTTAATAAAATATGCTAATAGTGATATACAAGTGGAACTATGGTAATAAAATACCCCAATAGTGATATTCAAGTGGACCTATGTTAATAAAATACGCCAATAGTGATATTCAAGTGGATCTATGTTAATTAAAAACCCCAATTGTGATATTCAAGTGGTCTAATGTTAATAAAATAACTTAATAGTGAAATTCAAGTGGACCTATGTTAATAAAATACCTCAATAGTGATATTCAAGTGGACTAATGTTAATAAAACATCCCAATAGTGATATTCAAGTTAACTTATGTTAATAAAATACCCCAAAAGTGTTATTCAAGTATACTAATATTAATAAAATACCCCAATAGTGATATTCAAGTTGACTCATGTTAATAAAATATGCCAATAGTTATATTCAAGTGGAGTCATGTTAATAAAATACGCCAATAGTGATAATCAAGTGGACGTATGTTTTTTTAAAAATACCACAATAGTGATATTCAAGTGGACCTATGTTGATATAATACGCCAATAGTGATATTCAAGCAGACTTATGTTAATAAAATACCTCAATAATTATATTCGAGTGGACCCATATTAATAAAATACGCCAATAGTGATATTAAAGTGGTCAAATGTGTATAAAATACCACAATATTGATATTCAAGTAGACCTATGTTAATAAAATACGCCAATAGTGATATTAAAGTGGACTAATGTTAATAAAAAACCCCATTAGTGATATTCAAGTGGAATAATGTTAATAAATAATGCCAATAGTGATATTCAAGTGGACTAATTTTAATAAAATACCTCAATTGTGATATTCAAGTGGACCTATGTAAATTAAAATATCCCAATAGTGAAATTAAAGTGGACTAATGTTAATAAAATACCACAATAGTGATATTCAAGTGGACCTATGTTAATAAAATACGCCAATACTGATATTCAATAGACTAATGTTAATAAAATAACTCAATAGTGATTTTCAAGTGGACCTATGTTAATAAAGAATGCCAAATATGATATTCAAGTGGAATAATGTTAATAAATAATGCCAATAGTGATATTCAAGTACACCTCTGTTAATAAAATACCCCAATAGTGAAATTAAAATGGACTAATGTTAATAAAATACCCCAATAGTGATATTCAAGTGGACCTCTGTTAATAATATACGCCAATACAGATATTTAAGTGGACTAATGTTAATAAAATAACACAATAGTGATATTCATGTGGACCTATGTTAATAAAATACCCAAATATTGATATTCAAGTGGAATAATATTAATAAAATACCCCAATAGTGATATTCAAGTTTACGAATGTTAATAAAATACCCCAATAGTGATATTCAAGTTATCTAATGTTAATAAAATACCCCAATTGTGATATTCAAGAGGACTAATGTTAATAAAACAACTTAATAGTGATATTCAAGTGGACCTATGTTAATAAAATACCTCAATAGTGATATTCAAGTCGACTAATGTTAATAAAATACCCCAATAGTGATATTCAAGTGGACCTATGTTAATAGAATACGCCAATAGTGATATTAAAGTGGACTCATGTTAATAAAATACGCCAATACAAATATTCAAGTGGACCCATGTTAAAAAATACGCAAATAGTCATATTCAAGTGGACTAATGTTAATAAAATACGCCAATAGTGATATTCAAGTGGACCTATTATAATAAAATACGCCAAAAGTGATATTCAAGTGAAATAATATTAATAAAATAGGCCAATAGTGATATTCAATTGGACCTATGTTAATAAAATACGCCAATAGTGATATTCAAGTGGACTAATGTTAATAAAATATACCAATGGTGATATTTAAGTGGAATAATGTTAATAAATATTGCCAATAGTGATATTCAAGTGCACTAATGATATTAAAATACCCCAATAGTGATATTCAAGTGGACCTGCGTTAATAAAATACCCCAATAGTGATATTCAAGTGGACCTATATTAATAAAATACGCCAATAGTGATATTCAAGTAAACTAATGTTAATAAAGTACCCCAAAAGTGATATACAAGTGGACTTATGTTAATAACATACGCCAGCAGTGATAGTCAAGTGGACTAATGTTAATAAAATACCCCAATAGTGATATTCAAGTGGACCTATGTTAATAAAATACACCAATAGTGATATTCAAGTGGACCAATTTTAGTAAAATATGCTAATAGTGATATTCAAGTGGACTAATGTTAATAAAATTCCCCAATAGTGATATTCAAGTGGAATAATGTTAATAAATAATGCCAATAGTGATATTCAAGTTGACTAATGTTAATAAAATACCCCAGTAGTGATATTCAAGTGGACCTATGTTAATAAAATACGCCAATATTGATATTCAAGTGGACTAATGTTAATAAAATAACTTAATAGTGACATTTAAGTGGGCCTATGTTAATAAAATACCTAAATAGTGATATTCAAGTTTACAAATGTTAAAAAATACCCCAATAGTGATATTCAAGTTAACTAATGTTGATAAAAGACCCCAATAGGAATATTTTAGTGTACTCTTGTTAATAATATGCGCCAATAGTTATATTCAAGTGGACTCATTATAATAAAATACGCCAATAGTGATATACAAGTGGACCTATGGTAATAAAATACCCCAATAGTGATATTCAAGTGGACCTATGTTAATAAAATACGCCAATAGTGATATTCAAGTGGATCTATGTTAATAAAATACCCCAATTGTGACATTCAAGTGGTCTAATGTTAATAAAATAACTTAATAGTGACATTCAAGTGGACCTATGTTAATAAAATACCTCAATAGTGATATTCAAGTGGACTAATGTTAATAAAATATCCCAATAGTGATATTCAAGTTGACTCATGTTTATAAAATATGTCAATAGTTATATTCAAGTGCAGTAATGTTAATAAAATACGCCAAAAGTGATAATCAAGTGGACGTATGTTTTTTTTAAAAATACCCCAATAGTGATATTCAAGTGGACCTATGTTGATATAATACGCCAATAGTGATATTCAAGCAGACTTATGTTAATAAAATACCTCAATAATGGTAGCCAAGTGGACCTTTGTTAATTAAATACCCCATTAGAAATATTAAGTAGACCTATCATAATAAAATACCTCAATAGTGATATTCAAGTGGACCTATGTTAATAAAATGCACAAATAGTAATATTCAAGTGTACTTATGTTAATAAAATACGCCAGAAGTGATAGTCAAGTGGACTAATGTTATTAAAATACCACAATAGTTATAGCCAAGTGGACCTTTGTTAATAAAATACCCTATTAGTAAAATTCAAATGGTCCTATGTTAATAAAATACCCCTATAGCGATATTCAAGTGGACCTATGTTAATAAAATACGCCAATAGTTATATTCCAGTGGGCTTATGTTAATAAAGTACACCAATAGTGATATTCAAGTGGACTAATGTTAATAAAATACCCCAATAGTGATATTCAAGTGGACTAATGTTAATAAAATACCCCAATAATTATATTCAAGTGGACCTATATTAATAAAATACGCCATTAGTGATACTAAAGTGGACAAGTGTGTATAAAATCCCCCAATAGTGATATTCAAGTGGACAAATGTTAATAAAGTACCCCAATATTGATATTTAAGTGGACTAATGATAATAAAATACCCCAACAGTGTTATTCATGTGGACTAATGTAAATATAATTCCACAATGGTGATATTCAAGTGGAACTATGTTAATTAAATATGCCAATAGTGATATTAAAGTGGACGTATGTTAATAAAATACCCCAATAGAGATATAAAAGTTGACCTATGTTAATAAAATACCCCAACAATGATATTCAAGTGGACTAATATTAATAAAATACGCCAATAGTTATATTTAAGTGGACTCATCTTAATAAATTAGGCCAATAGTGATATTCACGTGGACCCATGTTAATAAAATACCACAATAGTGATAATCAAAAGGACCTATGTTAATAAAATATGCCAATAGTGATATTCAAGTGGACCTATTAAAATAAAATACCACAATAGTGATAGTCATGTGGACCCATGTTAATAAAATACGACTGTAGTGATAGACAAGTCGACTAATGGTAATAAAAACCCCCAATATTGATAGTCAAGTGGACCCATGTTAATAAAATACCATTATAGTGATAGTCAAGTGGACCCATGTTAATAAAATACGACTGTTGTGATAGACAAGTCGACTAATGGTAATAAAATACCCCAATATTAATAGTCAAATGGATCCATGTTAATAAAATTCCCCAATAGTGATAGTCAAGTTGTCCCATGTTAATAAAATACCCTAATAGTGATAGTCAAGTGGTCCCATGTTAATAAAATACCATAAAATTGATAGTTAAGTGGACCCATGTTAATAAAATACCCTAATATTGATAGCCAAGTGGACCCATATTAATAAAATACAACTGTAGTGATAGACAAGTCATCTAATGGTAATAATATACCCCAATAGTGATAGTCAAATGTACCCATGTTAATAAAATACCCTAATATAGATAGTCAAGTGGACCCTTGTTAATAAAATACCCTAATAGTGATAGTCAAGTGGACCCATGTATATAAAATACCCTAATAGTGATAGTGAAGTGGACCCATGTTAATAAAATACCACAATAGTGATAGTCAACTGGACCCATGTTAATAAAATACCCTAATTGTGCTAGTCAAGTGGACCCATGTTAATAAAATACCCAAAAAATGATAGTCAAGTGGACCCATGTTAATAAAATAACCTAATATTGATAGTCAAGTGGACCCATGTTAATAAAATACCCTAATATTAATAGTCAAGTGGACCCATGGTAATAAAATACCCTAATAGTGATAGTCAAGTGGACCCATGTTAATAAAATTCCCCAATATTAATAGTCAAGTGGACCCATGTTAATAAAATACCTTAATAGTGATAGTCAAGTGGACCAATGTAAATAATATAAGACTGTAGTGATAGACAAGTCTACTAATGGTAATAATATACCCCAATATAGATAGTCAAGTGGATCCATTTTAATTAAATACCCTAATAGTGTTAGTCAAGTAGAACCATGTTCATAAAATACCCTAATAGTGATAGTCAAGTGGACCCATGTTAATAAAATACGACTGTAGTGATAGACAAGTCAACTAATGGTAATAAAATACCCCAATATTGATAGTCAAATGGACCCATGTTAAAAAAATTTCCCAATAGTGATATTCAAGTGGACCCATGTAAATAAAATACCCTAATAGTGATAGTCAAGTGGACCCATGTTATTAAAAGACCCCAATAGTTATAGTCAAGTGGACCCATGTTAATAAAGTACCCCAATAGTGATAGGTAATTGCACCTAAATTAATAAAATATGCCAATAGTGATATTCAAGTGGACCCATGTTAATAAAATACCCTAATATTAATAGTCAAGTGGACTTATGTTAATAAAATACCCCAATAGTTATAGGTAATTGGACCTTTGTTCATAAAAAACCACAATAGTGATAGTCAAGTGGACCCATGGTAATAAAATACCCCAATAGTGATAGTCAAGTGGACCCATGTTAATAAAATACCCTAATAGTGATAATCAAGTGGATCCATGTTATAAAATACCCTAATATTGATAGTCATGTGCACCCATGTTAATAAATAACCCTAATAGTGATAGTCAAGTGGACCCATGTTAATAAAATTCGACTGTAGTGATAGACAAGTCTACTAATGGTAATAAAATACCCCAATATTGATAGTCAAGTGGATACATGTTAATAAAATAAACCAATAGTGATAGTCAAGTGGACCCATGTTAATAAAATACGACATTAGTGATAGACAAGACGACTAAAGGTAATGAAATACCCCAATATTGATAGTCAAGTGGACCCATTTTA
>PNEQ01036450.1:0-10635 GCA_003012365.1 Medauroidea extradentata | reverse complement strand
CATTATGTTATCTGGTTTTCAAGTTTTGTATGAAGTAAAAACACGCAAATTTTGACTTTGAAGTGCCATTACGGGAAAACTATATGAGCTAATTTTTTTCCGTTAGAAGTATGTGTACTCTCAAGTAATGTGTACAAAACTAACACTATTTCATACAAGTATAAAATTATGTTTTTTCCCCACTTGAACAACCTTAATTAACCTAAGGAGTTTACGTAGAAGAAAAAAGAAACAAATTTTTTTATAAACTTTCAGTCTTTTTTTATAACAGTTTACCAGATGTACATGGCACAGTATTTGTTAACGTACTAAAATTAATTTCACTGACTTTATCTACTTAAAGCGTGAACGTGAGTAGGTGGCACCAGTGGCAGAATTCATCACCAAGTCATGAGTGTTCGTCCAAGTCTAACATCAGTTGTGATCTGCCTCAGTTTGCTTCACAAAGGAAAAGACCTAAACTACGGTATACAAATATGTAACTACTTTCCCCGACTGTGTCGTAAAACTGCTATATTCACATGTGCAGCTGTTTCGTGCTTTTACTTACATGAGTACTATGCTCAATAAACACAGCATAAAAGAAAATAAAAGAAACTAGTGATTGCAATACTGCCCACTTTACTCGCGAATCCACCCTCTAGGCTTCACAGCCCCTCTCCCGAATCTAATACGTCCTTTTCCTCCCGCCATGACGCACCAACTAAAAAAAACACTTAGCTGGCCATCTCCTGGCAACCGTTCTCTAGCTCCAATGGATCACAACTAACTTCCCTGGGCAGACACCCGGACTTACTCGGCCGAGCGGCGGAGGGATACATCAGGATCCAACTTGTTAAAAAAAATTGGTCAATTGACATTTACTGAGGAAGAAAAGTATGTAACATATTTACTTTTAAATTTGTAAAGCGTTTTATTCCACCATACCAGCTGAACGTTCATTAAGTTATTAGTTAGGGATGTGCAGCGTCATCAATCTGTCGCGGATCACCAATTTTTGGAGTTCTTTCCCACCCACGTCGAACGAGAAACGACCGGCAGCGCTCATCGCATTCCAGCACGCCTCTGTACGTGACTCAAAGCAAGTGAACTCTGACCTGCCTGCCAGATAAATCCACCCCAGCACAGGCTAGCTCAGAGCTTATTTGAAATTTTAAAAGCCAGCACGTCTCTGTACGTGCTTCCAAGCAAGTGAACTATGACCAGCCTGCCAGATAAATCCCATTCCAGGAGAAGCAAGAAAGAGGCTATTTGAGATTTTAAAAATCCAAACAAGGCGAAATATAAGAAAAAGTTACTTAGAAAAGTTGCTTGAAATTAAATCAGCTTTAAAATGAGTCCAAATACAATATAAGTCAAATAAAATTGACTCGTAAAATTTAATACTTTTATCTGCCTTAGCAGTTAAATTTTAAATTTTGAATAAAATTTTAATGTTAATTTCTCTACTCGCATCCCCAGTTAATATGTTGGATCCCGCCGTATACAACCTTATACCTGGTTAGGTAGGCCTACGTAAATTGTTACACACAATAAAAAAAATTAATTAATTAAGAAAAAAAAATTGAAATTACTATATGAAAAGAGGCCAAGTAAGTGCTACGTGCCAGTGCATGTCACACCACCAAAACACAGCAACATGAATGAGATGAAGTGGTGATGGTGAACAAATGAGTACACTATATGCAATTAATAATTAAAACATATTACATTATTTATGACACTAGCAAATTTAACCCTACCCAATTAAATCAAAAAAGTTGGCAGCTGCCTTAATTCAAATGACATTAATTATTATTTTAGTTCTGCCAGTCTTTCTTTTATTTGTTAACACATGCTTCTAAGTACTAGTGTCTATAATAAAATAAGTTACATTTAAATAATAATGAGTCATTATGTGGAAGGTTGCCAGCTCAGGCAAGTCTATTGTCCCCGTAGGGGTGTAGGCTGTAGGGTCGCACCACATGTGGCCCGTTCCTAAACCCTGACAGGGTGAAATAGTGCGGGCTTTGGCGCTCGCTTCTTACACACTCGCACACTTCCACTCACCTTAGCTGCTGTCTGAAGTTCTCCAGTAGCGGTGCGAACGATAATTAGTATATTTGCATCTGTTGTACGTGATGCCAGGGTAGTAGGCGATCTGTGGCAGGACAAACTGTCTGAGAAAGATACGTGGACATCTGGTTCAGGTCAAATTATGTCTTGTATTTTTAAATTGTTGATATTTTCATAGTAAATTATTAAGTAGTAAAGTGGGGAAAATGCAAATAAGAGTGAAAATATAATGTTCTAAAATCATTTGAGGTAGTTATGACATACATTTTTTATTTTTCCCATTATTATTAATTAAATTATAAAATGATGATATGTTCTGATGTAGATCTCTGTATCATGATGATTGTATAAAGATGCTTGTAGTTAGTGACGATGTTTTGCTGAAAATTATTGTTGTTGCTATGACTTCAGTACTCTCTTGAATTATGATGCACATTTATAAATCACATTATCTAATGTAAAAAAACTCATGTGTTTTGAGAAATAGACAAAAATTATTTTCATTTGAGATCATATTACCATTTGATATCCTACCATTGTGGAAAAAAAAGCTGAAACTCAGAATTTTTCTGGGACTGTCTAAAAAAATTCTTCTGAGGGATAGTAATGATAGAAAGGGAACTGGGTTAGTTTATAAATGTTAGGGCTGAAAGCTCTGATGTCAGAGTGAAGTGTAAATGTCACTGATGCTTTATTTATAGTGCTTAGCAAGTACGTAATCTTGTGATTGAGAAAAAAAATGAATGACTACTGAGAATAATTTGGATGATCCTACATGTTTCAAAGGGAGTGCTGATGAGAGCAAACTATTAGTTCAAGATAAAAGACAAAAGGAATGTTAGAATTAGAGATGTGGGGTTTTGTTTGACGGTTCTACCCAGTGCATGAATGGTAGTACTAATTACACCAAGTCTTTACTAATGTTATTGTTTGCATTATGTCGTCTTCATGTGAAAAGTATTTAATTACTATTTTACAGCTTGAAAAAATTGTCTGCAGAAGGATGCATCCCACTAGAAAAGATAAAGGTTTCTAGGAGCATCATCCCAACTAAAGACAATCCGCCACCTGAAATGAATGATTGGCTGTCACAGTTTAGGGTAAGTTAACCCCTTGCCTGGCTAATATTTTATAAAAATATATTCAAAATATATCTAATTTTTTTATTGTATAATATTGTTTGTAGTGTTATAAAATGTATAAAAAACCTTTATAAGTATTTTTAAAAGCAATATTTTTTTTCATAACAAAGTGTTGAAAACTATGTTAATATCCTACCCGAGTATACTCGGGCATCCATATATTTTGATTATTTTTTAAAATAAAAATTGTTATGGCAACTAATTATTAATTTTTATTGTTTGTAATGTATTTCTTAACATTTTAAAAGTATATACATACACCTTTTATGATGTAAAATATTATCATTCTTTAAAAAAAAATTACTACCTAAGAAATTTCAATCTGTTGTGTTATGTTACATTTGACACTCAATATTAATAAAAACAACAAACACATTCACAGATGTACAATATATATGCAAAAAGACAATGAAAAAAAGTATAATTATTGACCCTTGAAAGTAAGAACTTTCCTTGAAATAATCAATTCAAATGTTTGTAGTAGTGTGATACACTCTGAAGCATGGCGATACACAAAGTGGCACGTTGCACTGTGGGCAGTAGTACCTAGATTCACGCCTTATCCTTTTCCCTTTGCAGTCCCGTACTCTGCTACACATCCCACATTGTCTTGTCAGATTTTTCTTTTTGTCTGTTGGTGGTATTGGCTCCGGAAAATGACACTGAGTCAGACGAGTGGGGTTGAGTGTGGCAGATGGAAGTCCTCGTCTTGGAGACATACTGTCCTTGTAATGTTTCTCCACCATCTTCTCAATCACTTCTAGCCTATAACCAAGTGGTTTCTTGCATCCTCCTGCCTTTGTGTACAAGATGTATGAGTTCCACAAAGCTTGCTCTAGCAAATGGAAAAAAATTTTTTTGTAAAATTTTTTCCCTCTTTTGCGAGGCAATGGGTAGCTTGCAAGATGCTGATCGACTTTATCGACCCCACCCATTGTTCCATTGTAGTCCACGACGACAACAGGCTTTACTTTCTCTCCAGTTCTAGTGTTTACAGTCTTCAATTCACAGTTGTGAACTGTTGATAAAAGAGAGATTTCTTTTTTGTCTGACCATTTCATCACAGTTACTTTCCCTCTTCGGAAGGCCACAATTTCCTCTTTCTTCAGTTTTCGGTTCTTCAGTCCTGCAGGCATTTCTTTTCTAGAAACTCTCACCGTCCCGTAAGTGTCTGTCTTGTTGGCCACCAATATATCTGCCAACTGTGGCGATGTATAAAAATTGTCAGTTGTCAGACAATACCCCTTGTTCAGTAGTGGTTTTATTAGTGTCAAAACCACTTGTGATGAGATGGGCAACATTGTATACTCTACACAAAATTTCGTACCTTTACCAGTGTACACAATAAATGACCAAATATAGCCAGATTTAGCTTCACACAACATGAATGTTTTTATTCCAAATCGTGCACGTTTCAAAGGTATGTACTGAATCCACCCAAGTCTACCTTTGTACAACATAAGGCTTTCATCAACAGAAATGTCTCTTTCTGGGGTGTACATAGCTTGAAACTTTTCTTGCAGATGTTTTTCTATGGGCCAGATTTTACAAAGTTTGGGATTAGGATGAGTGAGAGGGTCATGATTTTCATTGTCAGAAAAATGGAGGTACTTTTTTAGTTGCAAAAATCTTTTGTGAGAAAAACTTGTTGGGAAAAGGGCGTGGAAAGAAGAGGGTTTTTTGACCAGTACATCGATTCCTCTGGTTTTGTTACAATGCTTTGTAACATAATAAGTGAAAAAAATACATACAATTCATCAACTGTCACAGGAAACCATGGTGGATTACTAATTTGACCTTTGCTATGTTGCTGAGCGGCGTACCTGTTAGTTTCATCACAAATTGTTTGGACAAAATCTTCACTGAAGTAGAGATAAAAATATTGCAACATACCAGCATCTTCATCAACATCAAACGAGAGCTGAGGGTTTCCCAAAAAAGGAAATCTAGCAGGGGCAGGCTATATTTCCTCTGGAATTGTAGACATTTCCCTCCAAACTAGATTTGACAGTTGTACATCATCTTCTGAGTCACTTTCACTGCTTATATCAATGTCAGAATTGTCACTGTCTGATTCACTTCCCGAGTGATCCAAATCTATATCACCAGGCAAACTTTCGTCGCTGTCCGTTTCCATCACATTTACAAATAAAACAGATTGTGAAAATAAATAGCAGTATTAGCAAAAACTGTAATGCTGCGAGTATATTTGCCGCGCGCTCACTAAATATATAGAAACGAACTTGCCGGGCAACTTGAAAAACGTAAGAAAACTAGCTACAGTCCCGGCACGTAACAAATGCCAAGTTACTCAAAATAGATGTGGTGTGATACTCGTATAAAATGGTAGTTCCCCTGTTTGCTCCATATGACATGGTTATTCCCCATTTCGTAGAAGCTAGTAAAAAAATATCTTTCCCTACTAAGCCTAATGTTTATATAGTTGTACAAGTTATCTGTGCATGTTTATGACAAAATAATTACAATTATTTAATGAAAATAAACTTGGAAAGTAATATTTTACAGTAGTAAAAACAGGTTGAGCGGGCGCCCACACATTCTGTTCTTTGTTCAATGTTTGCCGGCACTTTAGTGTACGACGACGTCCGTGGTACATGAGCGCCATCTGTGATGTAATGAAATAACTACGTGAACTTTACACTGCGGCGCTTATTAACGGCGCATTCTGTTGTACGAATACCGAACTACTTGAAAGAAACGAACAAACTCGGCTAAGAAAATTATGAAACGCAAATATTTAACTGCTCGAGATAACTCGGGTTAGCTGACATAGTTCATTAAGTGGTGGCCGAGTATACTCGGGTTAGCCAGGTAAGGGGTTAATGTCTTAAACGTAGGTTGACTAATATAGCATGTTTTATGTAGGTTTGTGTAGATTCTGCTTTAGGAACCACAATTTTATAAGGCTTCAAAATTTATAATATTGCTTCAAATTTTTGTTTCATGCATGGTATTTATTTACTTTCTATTACATTTAGTACGTGAAAACTATAGATGAGCAAGCCTCATTTTCAAAGCCAAAAGCCAAGTAATGTGTTAGTTATGATAAACTAAGCTGAGTTGAAATGTAAAATAAACATCAGGCTGAATCAAACAGAATTTTTACTGTGTTACTATCTGTCAAAATAAACCACAAGTATACACACAGTAAATAGTTTTGTGGAAATGATAGCATTCTGAACATCTCCAAATAGCACTACAGTAAACTCCCGATTATTTGTGTTAGCTGGTGCCGCGCAACTCACAAATAATCACGAAACACGGACAACACGAAAATAGCACATTATTTAATATAAAAATGTAAAAAAAATTGAACTTGTTTATAACTTAACTCAAATACCGTAGTGACTTATGGTTTTGTCTACAAATACCTTATTTCACATTATTTTCACAAAATTAAATAAAAATATGTGTCTGGGGTGCATGTTAAACATGAGAAATTATGACATTGAAATTTCATTAACCTATTTTTGTGCTATCTTGTTAATCCAGTCTTGCGAGCAAGAATTGGCACTATTATGTTCAAAAAAGGTTTTTTTTTTACAATCAGTTTTGGTTCTTGCAGTATTCAACACACTGAAAGCCGATTGGGTAATCCAAAAACCGGTTAGTCAGTGCACGGATAATCAGGAGTATACTGTATTAATGAAACCTTTTTTATTCAGTTACATTACGTATATTGTATTCTTAATTTCTTATGTTCACATTTTGCACAGATGTTGCTCAGAGAACAATATTTGCATGTTACTTATGTATATATCTGTGTTTGTGTGTGCACATAAATGTGTGTGTGTGCACATGCGTGAGTGTGCAGTATTTAAAGGGTAAAGGCCTTGGTTTTCTCGTTCTGTCATCATATTGCAGTATAAATTGCATAGGCAAAAATAAATGGTTACAGGCTGTTTGGTTCAAAATACAGTTCTTTTATATATTAAAAACACTTTTCCTTTGTTACTATGGACACTTTCAGTAAACAAAATACAAGACTTTCGCGGCCATTGTCTGCATTTTCTTGGCTTGTGGGTGTGAGCCGCGTCTGGAGATTGTCTTGTGACGTTTTGGTAGTCGTTGCAGCTGCCATCATCAGATAGTCTGAGTCGGACCTGAAACTCATGCATCTGCCATTTGGTCTCAGACTCCGACTACCTGATGATGGCAGCTGCAGCGACTGCCGAAACGTCGCAAGACAATCTCCAGACGCGGCTCACACCCACAAGCCAAGAAAATGCAAAATTTCAGTAAACTGTTTACATTTTGAGATGCCTCAGATTGTCTCTTCAATCATAAAAGTTTCACTTATGTATTTTTGAGCAGTGTGCTGAATATTTATTTGTGAAGTACAGTAGAACACCGCCAGTGAACTATCATCATTTGTAGGAGCCATCCAAAAATATAAATTTTAATTTTTAAAAAGTTAATGCAAAATGCAAGAAATTGCAATTAATGGTTCTTAAGAAATATTTGTTAGAATGCAACTTTAAAATACTTTGATTATCATTAATTGGTAAGTCACAGCTGTGAAATAAAGGAAAATCTGTAATGAATTGTAGCAGTTTGAACTCTAAAAGTACTTGCTGTGTGCATCTGCCGAGTTAGGCTGTGTATGAAACAACAATGTATGAGCGAAGTGCAGACTAACACTGCCATCTCTCCTTTCTCTCTCCCACTTTGTAACTACAAGAAGAAATAATTCACACAATAATGCACAGAAAATCACAATGCAATAGATAAAAATATGTTTGCAAGTTCACAGTAATAACATAATGCAAAGAATATTAAAATTGAATCTAATTATAAATATTCTCTTGAGTTCCCTGTGGCGAAGAGGACCAAGAAATCCGTAATAAAATAGTGAAACTTAGATTTTAAAATGGCATACACCACCACCTTTACTGTAACAATTAATACTGTATTTGCCAGCGTATAAGAAGACTATTTTTACATATTTTTGGCCTTCAAAAATTGCTACACTTGTTAAATGACTGTAACCTAAAAATCGTTTGAAAGTTAAGCGGTAAGCTGTGGAGTTGTATGATGTTTCAAGGAATTGCGTTTTCCGTCACAAATGAAAACAAGTGCTCCATTTTTGTAATAAAATTTACGGTACAAAATTTTGATGAGCATTATATTCGTGACATTGGCCACTTTTACCTCGCAGCGAAGCGTGCATCCCTTGGCGATCAATAAAACTGGAGTGCGTGCCTTATTTTGTCTCACCAGCCCACAACTTTCGAGCGGAGAGAACGAGGATCTAGGTCCACATTCCTAGATCCCTTGTCTCGCCAACACAAGAAACTCGGGCGGAGAAAAAGAGAATCTTGGTACCGTACCACACATTCTAGTGTTTGGCTTGCAGGCAACAACAGCGCACAGTAATGCGATGACCTTGCAAGTAGTTACTGCATCCCGGCATTGCCATGTAGCGCGCGGCGTGCCTTAATCCGGCGTTGCCAAGTAATTCACAGCTGCCGGCAACTGATGATGTCGCCATCCACGTGTGTCATGCCATGCATTTCCTTGGCTCTTGGACAACCGGTGGGCAGTAGTAGCCAATGTTAAGGTTAATGTGTTTCCAATGATGTTTATATAACGGTAATAATGCATTCAAAATATTTATACTAAATTTGTAATGTTTCTGACAAAGAAAAAAATGCTTTCCTGCCAGGAACTTCAAAATAAATACTTTACTATTTTTCAAGATTTTGTACCTTCAAAACCATGATTCGCCTTGTGTGCGGGGTCGTCCTATACACTGGCAAATATAGTATGTGCTCTGTCTCTCTATAATACTGTAAATTGTCTGAGTAGAAAACAAATATGTTTTAAAGACAGTTTGTTGCCCTTCACAGTATTATAATGAGGTTCCACTTAATGAAAAGAGAATAACATTATAAAGTGATTAAAACTACTGCATTTTGGCATGTATGGGCAGTGTGCATGTGTGTAAACAGCATCAAAGTGCTTGGTGAAATTTTTAGGAATATTAATATTTCAAGACTAAATGTTTATGCAGTAAAACTCTCGTAAGAATATTCAAAGAAGTTTCCTGCTTAAGAGTGCATGGTAGATAAATAAATGCTGAAAACATCAATTGATTTCTACGCTTTTTTTCGAAGCCAATATGTATAAAATACTCAATAACAATCCTAGATAATGGTATTTGCCAACTTTATGAGTAAATATTCAACTGGAATTACTAATTCATTACGTATGATCTTTTGCGCTGAAGTTAAAATCACGAGGTTCCAGTGGCAAAAATTATGCCTCAGGAGTTCGTAACACTGGAAACAATTTTGTTTAAAATGTTGGATAAAATTATTGTCTAGGATTGTTATTGTTTTACTTACGCGAATTGGCTTCAAGAAACCTACAGTTACAGATAAATGCTTTTATTGGTAATTATGTACCACGCCCTCTTAAGAGAGTAATGAGTCACCAATTATGATCTAACACACACATATATAATAAAACACATTGTAAACATATTAAGTTTTCCTCGTTTCAATATAAAAAAAGTTCCATTTTTATTATTATATGGTCATGTTCGAATAGATCGCTATGTTAAGCAGTTTCGATCTCATATATTGCTTCTGCGAGCTGACTTTATTATCCATCTTAAGATAACACTCTTTCTGAAGAAATCGATGTTGGTAGGACATACAAGAAAATATTTGTTAGCATTCTCAAAGAATGGAGGTATGGTATTTTTTTTTTCTTCTCCTGTACTCCGATGGACAACTTCTATGTTCACAAGAGTATCCTAATACTGTCGGAGTTTAATAACAACATTACTTGTCGGGGTGGTTGTATTTTTAAAATACAACTCTCTCTCTCTTCTGTCAAGAATGTCCCAAATTTCAAAAACCATGACACTGCTAGCTTAAAACTATTATTACTAAAATTTAATTTTTTTTATTTGATTTCACAGGGACAAAAGACAGATGTTGGCCACCTCTGGTGTGTGTACTTGTAACTGGGCTTCTATATATACATCCACAGCACGTGAATAGATAGTTAATGGTACTGGTATGTGTACTTGTAACTGGGCTTCTATAGATACGTCCACAGCACTTGAATAGATAGTTGATGGTACTATTATGTGTACTTGTAACTGGGCTTCTGTAGATACGTCCACAGAACTTGACTAGATAGTTGATGGTACTGATGTGTCTACTTGTAACTGGGCTTCTGTACATACGTCCACAGCACTTGAGTAAATAGTTGATGGTCCTGTGTGTGTACTTGTAACTGGGCTTCTATAGATACGTCCACAGCACTTGAGTAGATAGTTGATGATACTGGTGTGTGTACTTGTAACTGTGGTTCTATAGATACGTCCACAGCACTTGTGTAGATAGTTGATGGTACTGGTATGTGTACTTGTAACTGGGCTTCTATAGATACGTCCACACCACTT
>PNEQ01036449.1:0-10636 GCA_003012365.1 Medauroidea extradentata | reverse complement strand
TAAAGGAATGGGTATAGGTGGGGGGAGGGGGGATAAGTTAATATATACATGTAAAAAGTGGTGGGGGGCGTCAGTGTGTCGATGGAGCTCGCCCGGGTAAGATGTGCCGGTAGTTGATTTAATTAAATAATTTTTATATAAAAAGTTTTTTATTAAATAGGTTTTTTATTAAAAAGTTTTTTATTAAATAGTTTTTTATTAAAAAGTTTTTTACTAAAAAGAACTTTATTAAAAAGTTTTTTTATTAAAAAGTTTTTACTAAAAATTATATTTATTAAATATGTGCGGGGTTATAATGGAATGCGAAATCGAAAAATTTTTGAAAGAAACACCAAGATGGCAGCCGGAAACAATATGGTGACCGGAAACAAAATTGAGGTAATATTTTTTTTCGAAATTTTTTGAAATTTTGAAATTTTTTGAAAATTTTGAATTTTTTGAAATTTTTTGAAATTTTCAAAATTTTGGGAAATTTTGGTAATTTGACACTCAAGGTCAAGGTCTAGGTGAAAAGTCAAGGTCAAGGTTAAAGGTCAAGGTCAAGGTCACTGTCATCCAACATGGCGGCCGGGGCATTGACGTCACAACATGGCGGGGGGCGCCACACTCGGGCGGGCGCCACACTCCGGCTCCATGTGCCAGAAGGAACTAAATCTATCTACTCTCATGTTCTGTTGTTTTGGTTTATGGATGTGTTGACTACAGCCAACTAGGTTTGTTGCTCATTTTTTCGTTTTTCGATTGTTTGTTTTTTCTTAGTCTCATTCGAAGATTTCTGGGGCGACATAATATTGAAATGGCGTATGTCCACAATAGTACAGTACGAGAACAAAAAAATGTTAAAACAAAAAATACAGGAATGCCCAGCCTCCTATTGCATACAACGTTTCATCAATAATGATTTATGATTATTTGATGAGTTCTTCGTATCCAGTACGTCATTTTGTACAAAATGACGATATTAATGCAAGTGTCCAAAACAAAGATTATAGTGACAAAGTGATGCCAGTTATAGGCAACCATTTGTACATGTTGTGATAACATCGACTAAAACAATTGAAATGATAAGGTGTCGGATTGGTATTGCCTATAATTGTTGCATTTCACATCTCCGTGTGCTTTTTTAAGCAAACGGTAGGCGTTATCCACTTGCACCAATAGAATTGTTTTCCGTCAGTTTGGCATACAGGGTATGATGGCCGTGTCTAATGGCGTACAGGGTATGATGGCCGTGTCTAATGGCGTACAGGGTATGGTGGCAGTGTCTAATGGCGTACAGACTATGATGGCCGTGTCTAATGGCGTACAGGGTATGATGGCCGTGTCTAATGGCGTACAGGGTATGATGGCCGTGTCTAATGGCGTACAGGGTATGATGGCCGTGTCTAATGGCGTACAGGGTATGATGGCCGTGTCTAATGGCGTTCAGGGTATGGTGGTAGTGTCTAATGGCGTACAGGGTATGGTGGCAGTGTCTAATGGCCATTTCACATGATTCCAAAGAATATTGTACGCAAACAGACGGTGCACATCTCTATTTTTGTATGTTAGCTGAAATTCTCAGTACTGCTTTTTTTATTCACCCCCAAAATATTTTGGGTGATGTCCCAAACGTCCTGAAATGTTATATGTATAGCTACTATCATGGGGAAAAATGTACAACTGTGCACCAGCTAATAGTCTATTTTATGTTCATGCATAACAGTCCGAAAGGTTTAACAAACACATAACTGAACATATCTGCTTATGTGTTGAGGCTACATCAGATTTTCGGTTCTCTCCGAAATTTCTGTCATTTAGTTTGTCCCGTGCATCCCTGATGATAGTAGAGCCAAGAACTGTCGGAACTTCAAAGTTAACCAAATATTAGACTTGGCCTCAACACTGAAGTTGAATTGCTTATGACCCCAGCAACATAAACCTGCGACCAAAAATATATTATAAAAAGTAAAGTTTGTAATACTAACACATTACAAGAACCGATCAAATAATAATGTTAATACTTTAGTGTTTGTTTACTACTTTACTGTTAGACTGGTTGACAAACAAAATGATATACAGTATAATATACTACATCCACATCCTAGCGTTGCCACCCGTCTTGTATTGTACGGGATTTCCCGTATTGTGTGAATGAATATTATTATCACGTACGTATATAGAATGGGATGTGATGTTTCCTGTACCCTGTTCAAGTTGTTCAATTCACATAACTGCATAAAATAGAAAGAATATTTACTACCGCGCCGTCTGTTACTTGTACTTCGAAGCTTCGTTCCTGCGGTTAATTCTGTCTTCCTCAGTGGCCGTCAGATAGGTATTGTTGCCGTCGACAGGAAGCAGCACTGATTTTTCAAAATTATATGTACGACGGTCGATGGTAACGCAGTAGCAAATGTTCGTGCTCGGTCTATACAGATCAGTGCATCAATGTTTGTGTTCATATAATGTGTTGTCGTCGGGTCAAGTTAAGTGTTTCTAACTTTCACCAGTGTTCAAAGAAAATGAGCAATTCAACACCGCGAAAAAAGAAACTATTTTGTGTGTACTTGGTTCGGTGGGAATGAAACTATTATATGTCTTCAACATTGTTGCATAAAAACATGGTCCAGCAACAAATGCAAGTGAAACAACCAAGATAAACCGTTATTTCGTGAAACAAGGATATAGCGAAACATATTATATTGTAGCAAGTGAACTGGCTTTAGCAGCACAGACTACTCACAACTTTATGGTAAGAAAGTGGTTTTGTGACATCGACTACTGAGTATACCAGTTACTTAAGTTTATATTTTGCTAAGTTTTGAGAATTGTTTACAATCATGTTGTAAACGTCTTAGTTGTAATACTGTTCTCTTTATGACTTATACGTCTTAATCTAAGTTAGTAAGATTCAAATGTTGTTCGTAAAGCAAAACCTTATTTTAACTCGAATATTAACCGGCTTACAGAAAAATCTTAGCTTGTAAATTAGGTGACCACACACAAACATGATATTGCCAGCAGTGAATGAACAACTGAGGAAAGTAGATAGCGACGGTACTGCGCAACTCTGCTGGGCGAGACGCTGGTATAGGCCATTCGGAATAAAGTGAGCACTAAAGATTTAACCTTTGAAAAAAATCACTAGCCGTTACTTACTGCATATAAGCCGACATTAACAACAGTTACATTTTTGTTTGTATGGTTGGTAGCGAATAACTGCATGTAGTCCCGTGTATTTTCTTATTTGAATACAGCATTAGTGAAACAACATCAATTGCAAACGACCTCTCTGTATTTAATATACTTTAAAATATTTATTTAAGTTCTTACTGACATACCTACTGACTTGACTGTATGATTCTATTTAATCAGCGGCAGTACAAAGCGACGCAACCGAGTCGATTATCGTTGGCACACGCCGCTATTGCTTCGCGCCGCAGAGATAGTTTAAAATTTCACCGACAGATGGCATCAGAGTTAGGTTTTCGCCGCATTGCGTCATTCAGTTTGTTTTTCCGTTGTGTAATGAATGTGGGTTTCTGATAAACACATGCAACGTCGTCGTTCACTGCAGTATGTTGAACGGAATTTTAATTCTTGAGTTGCGCGTGTCGTGTGTTTTTTTTAGTGACGGTTTTAATTTAAAAGGTCGAATATACTGTGCATGGATTTACGAGATTCGTAACGGTAATTAATAGCGCCGTTAGAGTAGACGCAGAGAAACCAGTGTTATAAGACGTTTACTCGCATGTATTTATAACTAAGATTACTACTGAGTATAGCACATATTCAACACCCGTGCATTTAATGAGTGCATATTGTAGCTAAAATTTATCGGAGCACTCTAACGTAAATGTAAACATTGTACAAGACTATGCAAATAAAAGCACGTGGCAATGTTGATGTTTACATGTAGCGGAAAGATATAAACTGGCAGAAAATAGAAATTAATCAGGGCTTTTTTTAGTGCTCACTTTATTCCGAATCACCTATACGAAGGCAGGCGCTCTGCTACCTATCTACGCCTGAGCAGGCCAACTGTGGCGGGAATGGCCCTCCTCGATCGTGCTACGCCCTCATTTCACACTCGTCTCGCCCTCCTCGCCAGCCTGCCACCAAGCGAAATTGGATTTCCCCGGCCACGAAATGGGCCGTGGTATTAGCGGTCGTAGGCGAAATGTGCAAGGTTTCAGCGGCCGTGAGCCTAGCCCAGCGCTGTATACACAGCCACTAGCACATCTCCATTGATACAAGTCTCTCTGCTGATACACTCCTGATATGTCATACATAACTGCTGCATGTCATAAGTAGGGCCCGGTAGTTTTCGCCAAAAGATTTTCGCGCCACTTTGTTTTAGTGTCTTACATGCACACCTGCAGTTCAACTTCATGGCTATACTTGTTAAGAGTGTTTTTGTGCAGAGTCATTATTCATATGACTGTGCCAATCAGTACGTCGATAACTGCAACACATTACCTCTGTGATTTGTGGGTTTAACCTCAAGACACTGGGTGTTACGTTATCCAATCACTGACCACAAAGCCGAGATGCAGGTGCGCACGTAAGGCACTGAAACAAAGTGCTACAAAAATATTTTCGCGAAAACTACCGGACCCTATTCACAAGAGAGTTAATATGACTAGAGAAGAATCACTGGCTGGCTGGATACTTCACTTTAAATTGCTCTACAAATAAGATACCATGGTATATTTAAGTTCAACATTATTAACATGGTAGTTTTAAGAGCTAATGACAATGATATACAGTACACCCTTGCAAGAGACCACAGTGATCAAGTAGTCAGATCACTCGTCTCCCACCAAGGCAATCCGGCTTCGATTTCCAGTAGGGTCGATTCCCAGAGTTTCACATGAGGGAATTATGCCAGACGATGCCACCGGTTGGTGGATTTTTTCGGGGTTCTCTAGTTTCCCTGGCCCACCCCATCCTGCTCCTGTCCATTGTAAAGCCTGATGTCCTGTCATCCTCCAGGCGAAGCAGATACAAGCTGCCAATCGCAATTCGACCGTTCGGTCCTGGCCCTCGGGAATACTTCCCATTCAATTTGTATACAACACAACCATTTTGGGCATAAATGAACATGCCATCACAGCATTGAAATGTAGTTAAAAATTGTGTTCCCTTTGGTGCAAAAATGTATAAAGTAACTAATGATGGTTACATATGGCGGCCGACTGTTCCAGGTGCACGAGCAGGAGAAAAGATACAACCTTCCTCAACATTAGGTACACAGTAGAGAATTTCAATTTGTTACTTTGTGTCTCAAACAACACCTACTGGTACACCTGCCACTCTTAACAATATATATACTCCCTCTAACACGTGTCAAACTGATCCGCTTCTTACTACACTCCTGTTCATTCACGTAATGTGTTGTTCACCTGTTTGTTCATCTATAACAATATTTAATCTTCACTGGACTAGCCCAGTGAGCAGGTGCGATGGTAAAACTCTCTTATTTGCATAATGCTGTATCGAGCTTATAGATGGCGCATGTTCTACCGATAATACATCTTCACTAGCCTAACCCAGAGCGCTGGCACAGTGGTAAAACAATGTACTCGTTTTAACTTAATACTCTAACGATCTTAGAGACCGCGAACAATTTTCATTTAATCAGAAGTTAGAGTTTTGTGACTTCAACGCGGTAAAATTTGCTGGCGCGGTGAGGTTACTAAATAAAAAATATTTCTAATTTATTCACACCGCGGACCCAGCAATTGTAGAAAATAAAGTTTAATTTTAGGGCCAAATGTTGGCGAAAGTGTTGAGTTGGTGTAAATTGTATTTGTTTACTTTTCAGGACTTTTTTGTTATTATAAGCAGATCATAACCTTTTTTAACCAAATGTGTAATTATGACTTTGTTTTCAAACTTGAGAATCTCAGTGCATAGTTAATATTTATTACAAATAGAAAAAAAATCTGTAAACATTCGTGACTCGTGTCTGTCGTACAAGAGGTTAATATGTAGTTGCAAACTATTTTTTTTAATATCTGTCTCATGAAAAACGAACATCTGTTCACAATAACGAAATTCTTCGTGTCGCGCCGCTTCCGCCGCGCCACAATAAGTGGTTTTATTTTTATGTTCTCATACACCACGCACAAACAATACTAGAATTACAAATTAGACTAACTATTATGTATTATTTTTACAATGTAGAAAATGAGTAACCATTAGACATACTTCTTTCCCTGACAGATAATTTGATGAAACCGATATCTAGATTAAGTAACTAGGCTTGTTATTTCTGTGTAACCATAAGCACTGGAATATTTTTGCTTTTCAAGAGGACAACGAAGTCTTATAGAACCTGAATCAATGAATGCAATAATATTTGGGCCGTAAGGTATCTAATATACGGAGTTGTCATGGCCACCATTCTTAAACAAACCAAATTTTTTAGGAAGGCAGGACAAACACACATACAACACATCTTAGAGGATGTGAACAACACTAAGAAAATTGATTAATTAAAAATATAGTGTTCGAAGTACTGTCATTTAATTCCCCCTCCCCCTTTTCGCAATGTTCATACCTATGTCCTAGAAGGTATCGTTGTATAATCGCTATTATTTACAACCAGACCTCACGCCTCCCATCAAGGTGAACCAGGCTTGATACCCAAGGGACTCAGTCCTGAAATGTTCGCATGTGGGAAACGTAGGGGAGGTTGACGTTGATTGGTGGGTTTTCTCGGAGCACTCCTGTTCCCCCCGCCTCTCCCAATCTGTCGCTGCTCCACACGCATCTCACTTCATCCATTGCTCGAGGGGCCGGACTATCAGCCGGCCCTACCTTCACCCGGACCTTCCCTCATACACACTGTGATCCTGGCAGGAGGCGGCAACATGTGGTGGATTTTCATTGATCATTAAGTAAGACTTGATTACATATATCAAATGAAATATAACTACTTTCTCATATTTACTTAAGCTTCTAAATGGCGCGGCCTGCAGCTGTTATGTGCTTTGAAGACTCAGACTATGTTCCTAGTACTCAACATTACTCGTGCTCGCTCTCGTATTCCTTTCCCAAATTCCTACAAATCATTTTGGGCTGCATACTCCCTCGAATATTACTGTCAATATTGTAGTCGCTGGCATCGTTCATTCTGTACGATTTTATAATTGTCTGCCGTTCCTGAGAATATACTTCACCCAAAATGAGGAAACAGAACAAATAAACAAAGCACCAAACAATACTCCATGAAATATATATAGCGTGTGCAAAGATCACTCGTTACATGCACTCGGACGCTCACACTCTCACCCTGCATTGCAGAGCAACACTATCTGACGTTAGTAAGAGTGCACGAGAGCGAATGTGGAACACATCAGAAGTGAAGCAGATGTAAGGGAGACCTCAATATGAACACAAGTGTCGTTCGTATCGTCTAGACGAGCCAAGCGTGTAGACTTTTCAGTAAACGGTGTTTACTGCGGCAGTTGGCGGGAGCCAAGTTGTTTTATTTGTTTGAAAGTCAGAAGCAATGTTCAATGCTGTATATTCTCGTATTTATACCGTTACTGTATTTTGAGTTACTGCAGTTTGAAAATGTTTGTAGCTTCGGATCTGTGTTTCTAATATGCGAGGCTTATTGACAGTTATAAGTATTACTCTCGCAGTGTGCGCTATATTCTCGTATATTGTTGCAATGAGCGAATGAAGAATAGTATTATTCAAAATAAACATAATTAGCAATACACTACAGCGCATTAAGTGCGTGAAAACTGACTATTAAATTAAACTTCCGATGACTCCTAATACACATAATATATTTTTAAAAGTGCAATTAGAGTCATGTATGATTTTTTAACAATCGTTGCATTTCTGATTAATCAAAAATACTGGGAAATACTGGTTAGAGCAACTGTCGAGGAGACCATACGAACAGTTGTGTGTGCGAACGTGCTTTAGTACACTGTACAAGCCACATAAATGGAGAGTATTTATTTGCGTGTTTGTCAGGATCTAGGAGAAATATGTATTCAGTCTTCACAGAAGCTTCACAACAAACTACTTGAGAGCCATTAGTCATGGCTTATCTGTGGCGTCCCCAGTGACCTCTTGTGATTTATTGACACCAGTACTACTTTACAGCAGTGAGCAGGGCAAGTTGTCACACTTAGCCCGTAGTTTAGGCAATATTCTGCTACACACATTTCACATGCCATACTTCATAAAACGTGTTACTGCCAAGTTTTACATCACAAAGAGAGAGGTCTGTTAACCGTCATACGTTACGGGTCGCTACAAGAAACAGTTCCACGAACTCTTTAGAAATGTTCATATTTTCTTGCGCGGTTTCAGTAATACGTCCATATTTCACAGCAGCGTTCAGGAAACCTACCGCGGAGAACTGCCAGTATGAAGTAGACGTAAACACAACATAACTGTGACACGTCGAGGGATACATAGCCTACAGTTTATATACTGAGCAAACTTGTACTTGAGCAACGAGGTGGAATACGAGATGCATATCACCTGCAACCTTGCTGTGCGAAACAGCGCGATGTTGAACAGCGCTGTGTGTTAGGCCTACTGTAACAGTCGTTTGTGACAGTTCTACTCGCAACGTCGAGTTCATAGTGTCACAACTAGTTGTCTCAGTAATAACATCAGAACATTTCGACAGTTCTGAGATTTCTTGCCTTTTATTTTATTCATATTTGATACAAAAACAGTCTACAGTTGGAAATTTAAAAAGAACTTGAGATTTACTTTCCACCATAAATACACGCACATTCAGTATTGTAACTGACATTACTTCAACACTAACAGCAAGTGCCAAAATTAACGTCAACTTATACTAACGTTTGCGATGTTGTTTTTATGTTGTGTTATTTTGTATTTTATACTGTAACGAATTAGTATTTGTTTATTTCGATATGGATTTGTTATTATATGTGAGTTATTATTTAAATTTTACCAGACCTCAGATAATTATCTAGATATGTAATGAGAAGTGTTTTTGTTTGTAGCATGTCAATACATAAACTTTAATATTTTTTGCTAGACCAGACTATTTGCATTTTAGACTACGACTGACTATTTGCTCTATGACTATCCCGATATGTCCGTTCTCACAGAACTACCCGCGAAGTTATGAACCTTTTTTGCAGAGTGCTGATTAGCTGGTGGGTTAACGCTTTTGAAAACTATGATGTGGTTCATTTCGGACATATTTTTTATTATTATTACAAGGGACGATGAAGGAAGCGGCAGCAAGAAGGTCGTTGCTGGCTTAGGATTTAACTTACTTAATGAAAGCCAAGTCGAGATGTTAGTTCGGGTCGTCTCTGTGGTGAAGACGGAGTCAAGAAAATGGCAAGAGGGCCTGGGCTCGGGACTACCGCGAAGTTATATTAATTAGTCTTCCGTGACTATCGTCTGCTAATGAACTGTAGCCGTATGGGTCCGAGGACCTAAGGGAAGACATCAGAAGGAGAGGAGCAACTGTACGAGGTGTACCCGAGGCCTGTCATCAGTACAACCACTGCGGGATTTCAGCTAACGTCAAAAGGATAGTTTGCTATCCAGAGATAAATGAAGCCGTCTTACATATATGGCGTCACGTGGTTTGCAGGATAGACGCTAAACTCCTGCATGTTACTAAATGTTCCTCTGAACTTATAAAACCTACGTCTAACCTGATTTAAATAAACTCAATCAGTTTGCTCTACCGAGTCCTATTATTCAACGTGTTTATTTTAATCTATCTCCCAACGTTCAAGACTCTAAACGTTAATCTATCTCCCAACGTTCAAGACTCGAAACGTTAATCTATCTCCCAACGTTCAAGACTCGAAACGTTAATCATTCACGTAGGAATATCTGACTGGCAGTTAATGACAAGAAAATAACGATACTATTGAAATGTGACCTATTACAAGTAAATAAGGTTTGTTGTTTGCAGAAATATTTCAATATTTTTCTTATTCTGAGGTCTTAATATCTTCAATTTATTTTTCCTACTAAACCATCTAGAAATATATAATTAAATACATGCAAACCCATATACGCTACATCTTTTATTACTGACGTAGCTAGAAGAGTGTTGTGAATTACATTTCAAGATGGCAGTCTTGCTGTTGAATGTTGGTAAGTCAGGTAACACAACGTATATCTATGGAAGTATGCGTATACAAGATAATCGTCCGTAAAATAAGCACTAGTAAGTTCTGTAGTAGAGTAGCAAGATATATTACAATAACGATTCCTACGTTACTATAAAATGAAATAAATGAAAGAATGCTATGTATGTATTTTCGAATCAGCCGCGCGTCGCGTCAGCATTAATACTAGGAGGCTGCGCTTAAGTATGTCGCCTGAGTGAATTAAATTTGTGCGTTCGAGGCCTAGAAGTGCTGAGATATAAGGACGACACGGTACTCGCATCTCACATACAACTAGCCTCTATGAGACATTCTGTGGCGACCGTATTGTTATATGGCGTATTATTAGACACGAAGATATACTATACGTGCCTTTGCCTCTGCATACAACTAGCCTCTATGAGACATTCTGTGGCGACCCTATTGTTATATGGCGTATTATTAAACACGAAGATATACTATACGTGCCTATGCCTCTGCATACAACTAGCCTCTATGAGACATTCTGT
>PNEQ01036448.1:0-10635 GCA_003012365.1 Medauroidea extradentata | reverse complement strand
AATGCATTAGTAAACTGTTTCAAACAACTGTTTTTAAAAACCGAATGTGACACGCAATTTCTCGTACTTTAATCTAGCAAGTGAATGCAGTAATTAGTAAAAATTTTTATTCTGATTCTTGCTGTAATGGCTGCAAAATTAGTATGCAAAGTTCGTTTAAAGTGTCAAAACATATATTAAAAATTTTTTTCTAAAAAAATATGTTTCTCCAATACTTGTAATTTATGTCTACTACAAAATACATAATTTCAAGTTCATTTTAATATTATTTATTTAGGGAATAATCCCCCTTAAGCTAGACGTTTAAAACTATTGTGTAGTAACAATAGTTCCTTCTTCTCTATCTCCCCTTCGAACTAACAAGATGTCTCGGCAGATAAGTCTTCAAGCACTTATCTTTATCTGCCGCCATCCTAAGTTAGGAAGCTCCAGGGGGAGAGCTAAGGGTAGGAAATCAACCTACTAGAAGTTTGCCATTTAAGAAGAGGCACAATTTTGATTAGTTCTCTTCAATTGTAAGTTTTGTAGTGAGCTTCAAGTCGGCGACAGCAGAACTGTAAGTTTGACATATTTATTTTCAATCATTTGACTTTCAGTATGATGCACCCCTTGGAATTTATTAGTTGGAACTGTGTCTGTAAAATTGATGTTTATTTTATGTTGTAATGGTACCAGCGTAATCTTTCGACTTCAGCATCCAAGTACTGACCAAGCAGAATAATATCTCCACGGTGTCACATGTGGCGGCAAGGTCTCTTATCTCAGGGTTCAATATTTGATGTAGGTTTGTGAACCCATGGATAGATAACAATAACACTCTTTAATTGGTGCAACGTTTTATTTTTGAACATCCATAATTCACCATTTCAGATACTCCAAGACTATTACAAAATTTCCGGTGAGCCGACACACGTGGATGCAGCCACCCTTCCTCCACTAGACGATCTTAAAGACAGCCAAAAGTGGCAGTGCATCTGCTCATCCCCGCAAGGGTGCGGATGCATACCTCGACCTCAGGGAACTCTTAATTATTACAATATATCTTATACACCACATTGTCACGAATTCAAAATTGCCGACTCGGGCCACCAAAACATTAATTATATTAAGGAATTAGCAAATGTTGGTTATTGAGACTGAAATCAAATTAAATTGGAAAAGCAACACTTGTGGATGGATACAACACTGAACTAAAATGGCCGTCACAACACTAACTACGTCACGCCGGCCCCGGGAAAACCAAGTATCCTGAAGCCTATCACGTGATCAACTCGGCGCCAGCATGACCAGAGGCCAGATACAAACAATGAACAAAAAACCAAAACGGGAAATAGGCGAATACATCATTCTTATCAAAATATCATGAAAAACTTTCTTGAGTAAAAATCCTGCAAATAAAAAGCTGATTAAAATGAGACCCGATTCAATTCTCTAGTACAAACTTTAACTCAAAGACCAATTCCACATGGCCCTCTCTAACTCTCCATAAGTTCAGTCTCAATCCCAACAAAAGTACAAATATAAAATTAGTAAATTATTTTCCTCTTATAAATATGTCAAAATATAAAATTATGCATCACAATTGAACTTAGACATTTTACATTATAGTTAATTTTAAATGTGTGTGGCTCACTGGGCATCATTACTTAGCACATTGACGGGTCATTTAACATAAAAAAGAAAACAATAGTAAAGATTGTTTGATAATCCCAGTTCAAGTTCATTCATAATAAAACAGCTGACACACCCAACTCAATCGAAACATGATGCGTTTGCCAGCCAGGCACACACTCACCTATGACCGGGCAATAATAACCATCAATTGATCTGTGTAATTCCTCCCACTTGTATTACACTACCTAGGTAGATTGTTGCGGAGGTACCTTAACAGTCTGGAGGCTCACCAGTGACTACAAACACATAAGTTTCCATAAGGGCATGATGAAATGCACATACAACTTTAATAGGGGCTCAATATGGCCAGATGCTTTACAGTGTCAAGATAATGGTCCTGGTAAATTACGTAGTATATTAAGTTTTGTGTTAGACCTTTTGGAACTTTAACTATTTAAATTCAGAATACATATACGTACTCCCAAGGCCAGAGGTATGAGACGGAGTTCTTATGTACTCTACGACTGTTAAGCCGAGGTTAATTGCTAAATCTACGTGTTTTCTTTGAACCCGGAGATTTTATTTAAAATTAAATTACATATCCTGCTTTCACCTACATCATGTTAATAACGAGAGAACCGCCCACAGAATATGTTAATAAGTTATATTTTCTGTGCAGTGAAAGGGTATCCACTTGCTATAGCTGTGTAGGGAATAGCATCAGTAATCTTTCATAATGCATATTGTGGTGGTACTCGCCCCCACTTTACCTCAAAAGTTACACAGTCTCTATACATCTCGCCACGGCATCACGTGCGGTAGAGTGCGATCTCTCTTCTCAGGGTTCACTAGTAGGTTCGAAGGCGTGCAAGCACGTTGTTAAATAAAAGAGTTAAATTTTAGGAGGATGGCATTTTATAGTGTAGAAATTATTCAGACATTACAGAATCACTAAACAAAAACGCTCCACCGGTGGGCTACTCCTATAAATGGGTTGCTGCAGCTAGACCAGTTTTAGCGTTACTTGTTACTGAAAGAGTTCCATCGGGCCCGTACACATCATGCCCAAACGCCTTCTGAATTTGCACAAAGAAAAATATTAAGCAATTTAAAACTGAATCTACCGCAATTAATTAGCGGTTAACGTCGATAAAGGTAAAACAGACGGAAAATTTAACCATGGCATCTCAAAGAAGCTAGTTATCCACCACGTGTACTACTCAGCCACGTGGGTGGGTCGGCGAACTTACGACCGCGGTCCCGACACGTCTTCATCGTGCAGCAGGTCAAGAAAGACTGGGGGGGAGTCCAAGGCACACGCGGCAGACCAAGGGTGCCGTAGCCTCCAACCCAGCGCACACGTCCGTCCGGAACTCTTTTTAATTATAACTAATGACACGGGTTTCGTAGAACCCTCAATTTAAATCCTATGACTCCTGGCGCTTAATACTTGATACATAAATTCTCACTTTACGTTAATTTTTACAGGTTAGTCAAAAATTGAAGAAACAATAAAAGGCGCCGTTGGCAGAGTAATACATTTGCGGCCATCGCCGGAAACCTCATGACGTACAGGCGCCAGCCTGTCACATGCCTGTTACAATCCACAAGCCCAAACTGACATGAAAAGTGAGAATATTAAATACACCTTTTGGCTCACATATTACAACAAAAAGTTACTTAGATAAAGTTCCTGAAATTTAAAGCTGAACAAAATGAGACTAGTCAGGAGTCTCTACGACAAAATTGACTTTATTGAAATAATTAAAATTATCAATTATTGAGTTTTAGCTAACACTAGCCCTAGGTAGCCCGCCACAATAAATTCAATTAATTAGTAACAAAAGTTTTACATTAAAATATGGCTTCCTTCTTCAGGATGGCATTCAGTAGCCTCGTAGGACTAAAGTTCATCCACAGATCTTGATGTTAGCAAAGATTATTATAATTAATTAACAAATTAAATTTATTCAAAATCAAATGATGGGACTTCGGCGAACAAATGATGCACTTGCACTCAGCAAGCCGGGCAGGCTCACCGCTCTGACCGAGCAACTTATGAAATGTGGGGCTTCACTTCACAATTGCACATGATTTAATAGGGTAAAAAAAAAAATACATAAGTGGTACTGTCGGCACCAAACGACGTGAGGGCTGGCCTCCCTAGTCATGGTTTCCCCCCGCCCAGACAACCCTAGGTTGGCTTGCCACGTCTCCCCTCCCGACCCAAGATCAACAGCTGAATAGTTTACTATGCGTCCTGAGAACATTAGACTCGGTTACAAGGAAAAAAATTATTGCAAGTACAAATTAAATATGTTATTCACTAACATCTGCAGCAGTTCTATGACAGTTGTTTACTATGCTTGTAATTCTGAGATAACATAAATCGTAAAACATAAGTGAGCCTGTTGTGTTATTGGTTTGTAAAGCTCAACAAGATTTTTTTTCCGCCGCAAGTGATCCTGCTGTCGACGAGTAGTGAAAATATAACATTTACCATGTCAATATATAATATTTGGGATAAATAAAAATACAACGATTATCTGCAGAAGCAACATTACTTGTACATTAAGAATCCGCGGTGGTGTAGTGGTCTGACAACTCGTTTTCCACTTTGATGATCCGGGTTCAATTCACAGCGGAATCGCTATCAATGTTTATAGTTGGAAAATGTGGAGGACGTTTGAATTGACCAGCGAGTTTTATCGGTGTACTCTTGTATACCCCACTGTTATATTCCATTGCTGATTCATACTTAATTTTATCTTATTAAGATCTCTCCACTCCATTAATATGAATAAATATAGAATATATAATGCATATTAACATGCTTCTCTCAAACAAATCACTTGTAAAGTACATTTTAATACGTATTACTAACATGCAAGTGGTTTTATGTATATGTGTGTTTATATATATATATATATATACACACACACAATACATATTTAACACACACACACACATATATATATATTCACACACAATACATATATAAACACACACACACACACATATATATATATATATATATATATACATACACAAACATATATGTATGTACATACATTAATAATAAATACACACACTGTCTTACAGGCTCTTATATGACTGGGTAATTATTTAGTTAATAATTAATATAGGTAGTGGCATGGCATTAGCTGTATGTTATAATTTAATATTGCTAAAGAGTCACATGTTTCACACACATTTTTAAATGCATTTTTTCAAGCGACACTACCAAATTTTTGCCTTCACTTAAATGGTACATCTAGTAAGCTGAGTGACAGTTTCTAATAACTTGAATATGTTAACTTGCCAAAACTTCATAGTTGAATATGTTAACTTTACTACAT
Source organism: Medauroidea extradentata (assembly GCA_003012365.1). Lineage (NCBI taxonomy): Eukaryota > Metazoa > Arthropoda > Insecta > Phasmatodea > Phasmatidae > Medauroidea > Medauroidea extradentata. Next base: position 5,662 of record PNEQ01036448.1, on the reverse strand, counting down.
GCCAAAACTTCATAACGCAATTTGAAAACCAATACTAATCTTTTAAAATAACCCAACATTATGTGGCGACAGTTGGCAGGATGATATACAGCAACTCATTCACAAAATGTTTGAAAACATGGTTTGTATGAAACAGTGATGCTACAGATAAACAGATTACATGACAAGTAAAGCTTATATACACATTCACATAAATCACTCAACAAATTTACAAAGTTCAATAAATAGTTTTAATGACATTAGGTTAATATTTTCTAATTTTTGCTCTAATTTCTCTACAGAGTTAAAATAACACATAAATTATTTAGTAATAGTAAGAATGTAACCTTACCTCACTCATACAAATTTTAACAGTTATTTATTACAATACAAAACATTGACAAGTTTGCTGTCAAAAAGTAAAACTAAATACTTTGACTATTTACAATGGCTGAGCTAAACAAGAACCGTCACTATCACTGCCTATTTCTTCCTCACTGTAGCTACCACCATGCAAACTTTTTCACTTTCACTATCTGTGTCATCACTCTCGTGGTTCAGTTTGATCAGGAATTCATCTACAGCTATTTCCACGATGCAGTCGTTCTTCCAGTATTCTCCTTCAATTTTTTTCGACATGCTTGCAGTATCCCACCCAGTCTTCCTTTGTTACAGCTTCAACTGCTTCTTTTGTTAGTCCCTGCAAAAATTGAAGTGATAAATCTCCAGCCGTGTTGTTAGTGTGAATATAATGTTTGATCTTCGCCCAGGCAAGTTCAATGGCGTTGAAGTCACATATATGGTGGTAATCTTACTGCTGTATGGCCGTACTGCAGAAATTGCTTGTCAACAGAAAATATTTTTTCTCTTGGCCGGTATTGCTCAAGCAGCTCAATTAGAGCAGTTTTCCTTATTGTTTCATCGCACGCGACTCCTTTCCGTTGTAACCACGCTAAGCACGCTAAGATATATTTTTTAATGTCATACTTAGACGGTGGTTTATCTAACTGTTTTGAGTGATATGGTGCATTGTCCATAACTATCACAGAGTTTGGTGGAAGATTTGGCAAGACTTGTTTCGAAATGCATTTCTCGAAATTTTGAACGTTCATCTGCCCGTGATAGTCCCCTGGTGACGAATTTGCCTTGTAAATCAAAAGTCCACCTGGAAGAAAGCCTTCTTGTGACCCAATGTGTACAACAATAAGCCTGTTTGCTGCATTCCCACTTTCCAATAAACCGCCAATGTCACCTTTCTTCTGCCAACACTTCTTAAATGTTAAATTGGTGTCGATCCACGTTTCCTCAATATAAAATATTTGTCTGCCTTCTCTTCTTAGTTGTTTCATTGTTGTCAAATACTTTGAACGCCAAACAACTATGTCAGCCCTTTCAATGAGAAACACATGCTTGTTTTCCGACCGTTTCCACACAAACCCCACGTCTTTGAGGAGCCTTCGTAGAGATGATAGACTCCACTTCCAGCCAATCTTTTCTCTTAGGACTGGCATAAGCTTGCCTACTGTTGGTACAATTTTTTTAACTACGTAAAATTCTTGTATGGTGTCCCTTATCACTCGTCTGTCAAAGCTGTCAATATCAATTTTCTTTGCGTTTCTTGGCCTAAAAATATAAAAAAATACAATTGAAACGCCAGCTTAAACCATTTGTTTAGTGTTTACAGAAAATTCCAAAAACATATAACTGTATAGTGTGTATTCACGAACCTAAGGGCCTCGCCAACTAGCTGATCAAAGTAATTAGTAATTTAATTTATTATTTCGGTTACTGGGAAACACTGCTCAAATACTGTACGTAAAAAATAATATTTCTCTTTAAATTAAGAATATTTGATTTGATTAAATGTAGGAATTCGTCAGCATAGCAGTTATACTGCTATTTGTTAGTACAAATACTGAAACTTATAATAAATTGAGTAATTAGGGCTGAAGATTTGTGGCGAAAAGGTTTACGTCCCACTGTTTCACTGGCTTACGTGCATATTTGCACGAGAGCAGCTATCAAAAATATGTCTGGCAGTTTTGTTTAAAATAGTCTTCTCTCTGATGGCTGATTTTTTCAAGACAGTAAATACTATGGTTATAGTTAATTATGTAGTTAACAAAATTAATTTACCTTTTAGTCGAAACCGTACAATTAATTTTTTTATTAGCTATCACAACAAAAAACATTTAAAACAAAACTGCCAATCAGATTTTGTGCATATCTGCTCTCGTTTAAGTTTTAAAAAAAATTATTATCGCAATAACAGTAGACACTAGAAAACATGACCTTAAGTCTTGTGCACCTTGGGGCTCTACGCGCAAATTACAGACATATGGTGACGTAGTAACCTTATCCGGATTGGCCCAGTCAAATGATAGACATCTCTGCACAAAGACCCACTGTCAATAACCTTGAAGCAGAGCAGCGTTCCAGATGTGCACATAAGGCATTAAAATAAAGTGGGACAGAAATCTTTTCACATAAATAATCATAGGACATAGGAATAATAAATACTGAAATTAAAAGCACTAAGCTACTTCAGGATTCAGTTGTTATTGCACGATAATTTTATGTATTTTTAGTAGTCATTTTTATTGTCAATGTCATTTTATAAAATACAAAATCTTTTCGCTGTATAGTAATAAAAGTATACTATCCTAAAGTAGCTTAGATCTTCAAATTATACACAAAAGCATTTCATTTCTCGGATAAGGATATTGTCAATGTTTATACGAGCAATAAGTCTTAACACTTTGATATGTTCCTACATATTAACTATGTAGGAATTTTTAAACTAGAACAACTAATATCCAAGTCTAAAAATTTAGCACTATTTAATTCAAATGTACAGTTACAAATTATTTTATTTCCAGCATCCTAACTAAGGCTGCCCAGGCTGTCATTAGTTCCGAGCTTTGGATCAAAACATTCCGAAGCTGCTGAACCCACACACATGGATCTTGTTTTTTGTTTCTCTATTAGAAGTGTTCCTGAAGCCAGATTTCTCGTTATTGAATAATTTAGATGAAACTGGTAATTTTACAGGTATTTAATTACTAGCCAAACCCAAGCCTTTAGTGTTTTATAATAAAATGTAAAGGTCTCGGGGAATGTCTGAAGACTTTGCAGACTCTATTGTTTGTAGAATATAAAACTGCCTAAGTACTGGCGCCGACTAAGGCACATAAGCACCACAACTTCGTGTGTAGCTCTTGTGAGAACAACATTTCGAAATAATAATTTAATAATTTTTTGTGGAGATGTAGGTAAATGTGTTAAAAGTTTACCGCACAATTATTTACACTGATAAAACTGTCTTTTTTTTTTTTTTTAATTTTAGTTTCTCGCTCAAATTTTAGACAGTAATTCCGACAGAGGTTACTGTTCCACATTCAGATTATCAACAATCAAGAGTTCTGTTACTTCCACTACCTACATACACACAGACACAAACATACAAAATTTCATGATTCCTTAAATACGCACTATTAATTTCACACCAAACAACTGTAAAGTAAACGGGAATTAATTTTCGCTTATAAATAAAGTTGATGCAAAACAGTCCTGAAAAACTGAGAATCGTAATGTTATTTATATTTTCTGTCAAATGTCCGAGAGAATAAAGTGAGGGCGATGCGACCAACAGATTCAACATATAAGTTGATTAAGAATTTATTGTCGTTGTACTACTGCATAACATAAATTTATAAATCTATTTCAATGGAGGTAACTCAAATCAAAATTTATAATTTTTTACTTTTTTGTCAATATATTTGTGCTTTCAAGTCTGGTTTGTGTTTGAAAGTATAACAACAAACTTTACCAGAGTAAATCCTACAGCATAAATTTTAACGTCGGCCGAGTTAAATTTTTCTGAAATAATTTGCAGCAAATGTTACTAATATTATTTTTAAATACTGTTTAAGAAAATTATAATATCTGAAAGAAAATAGGCTATGCTTCATAATAAAAAAAAATAAAAAAAATCAGTGTCACGAGGTTAGCGTATGTACGAATCATAAATCAAATGAAGAAAATACGAGCTTATACAATGACCACTTTCTTTCCTTTTCTTGAGAGCATTAGACCACTGACGACCGTTTCTTTTTAACTATATCCACATCCCAGTAACTGGCGAGTTACGACGTGGCGTCTGGGCTGGAGTCAATTGCGTTCCTAAAAAGAGATTTACTGGTCAGTCATTTCAGTATTCTAAGTAAACAAAAAAAAAAAAAAAAAAAAAAAAAAAAAAAAAAAAAAAAAAAAAAAAAAAAAAAAAAAAAAAAAAAAAAAAAAAAAAAAAAAAAAAAAAAAAAAAAAAAAAAAAAAAAAAAAAAAAAAAAAAAAAAAAAAAAAAAAAAAAAAAAAAAAAAAAAAAAAAAAAAAAGGAAACACCGCAAATAAAGTGCGTGACTTCGCCTTAAGATATGTTTGATACAATTTTAGGAATACCAATCGAAGTTTGATGACAATTGAGATGACTTAAATAATACAACTTACCAAACAATATAACAAGAAAATGGTTCGTAGTACAATCGACATGTCATTATACGGAAATTTCCTTGTCTGACTAACTAGTAGGAAAAAACTGGATCAAAGTTTTCGCGCCAGCAGCGTCTATGACGTATCACTTTCTTACTGGCTGGAATAAAAATTCTAGTGAGATACTCAGATATCACCATCTCAAACACCACATCAATCAAATTACGGCAAATAATTCACATCGAGTTCTAGTTGTGAACATCACCATTCGAATCACAAGTATTCACTACAGTGTACTGTGATGCGCAATTTCATTCACTTGTGAAGTTAAAAAATAAATCCATGCATATAATTGTTTAATTAGTCAAAATTGTCCTAGGAACTTCAATCAAGTTTTGTTTTGTTCAGTATTTTAAAGTTAACTGATTTATCTACCAGGAATAGCCCAAGGGTGTTAATTAAGTATGACTGCCAACCAACCAACATCAAAATTTGGAAAAAGAAGGTTGTACGAAAGAGTTATGTCTTCACGCAGTAATGGCTACAGGATGCGTAGCGGGGTAGCGACAGGGTAGAGACTTGGGGAAAGAGGGACAAATCAACCCTCTCCCCCCTTGAAGGTGCCCATCGCCGTTGCTTGTAGGCGGGGCTTAGATGGACGTCATGCTGTGACGAAATATTAAAGTAAATAATGAAAGTACCTACGCATTATTGAAAAATGTACAAGCGATTCTAATAAAATACATGTCAAATGTACCAAATTTCATAAGATTAAATAAATTATTTGCGCACGGTTGCAGATATGATAACCATTGTGTCAGGAAGTCGCTGATTGGTTTGTCTGGTAGTTGCTTCCATGGAGGAGAAGGAAAGCGTTATTGCTGTGTGGGGGCATCAGGTACTTTTGTCGCGGGTATCGGACGCATAAGACGTTTGAGAGGCATTCTTATTATTTCTTATTGGGTGTAGACCCACCTATCAAATGTGACTGTACACTGTGCTGGTACAGGGCCGCATCCGGCCTTGCACGTGATGAGTATGCGGCCTCAATTGTCCCCCAGACTCGTCCATGCACACACCTACTTTTACCACGGCCGAGCCACAGGACGTTAAGTAGATTCTGCTCAGTCGGTAGAGCCGAGTACTCTTATCTCTTTAAATTAGGGTGGGTTCGTGCGGTGAATAAAAGACGAAT
>PNEQ01036443.1:19727-50011 GCA_003012365.1 Medauroidea extradentata | reverse complement strand
AAAAAAAAAAAAAAAAAAAAAAAAAAAAAAAAAAAAAAAAAAAAAAAAAAAAAACATTTGCAAGTGTTCCAATATCCCAACAGTACAAATGTTCAATACAATTAGATGGTGGCCACCCCAGTTATTTTGGTAACGGCTGAGGATATCAAACAGCATTTTGTTGTGGGTTTGAAGACCCTTATAACATAAATCAATGTCTATAGCATTGTCGTTTTACATAATTCGGTTTCCGATATTTTAATAACGTACGATTTTAAATCTCGATATTCAAAGGCTGATTACACTCTTCATACTAAACCTAGGTACTAAATGTCCTGTATATTTTCTACTTTAATATTCAACTAATCACCTCACTGTGTCTGGGTGCCTGTTGTTCAGTAACAACATATATACACAACACACGTTCACTCACACACATTTATAAAGTATATATAGGCGTGTGTGTAGACACACACACTCTCAGAACTTGTGTCATCAATAAACTTCTGACATTGCTCAATGTCCACCGAGATATAGTGTCTAGTACCTTGTTCAATAATTTCCATATCTGGGATTCCAAGGCGAATAAATCCTGTTCGAAGACGTTTAAACATATTTTATTCAAGTAGTATATAATACGGATCCATTATGTTTTCGGTGTTAGCCAACACATATTTTTTAACGAAATAATATTAATTACCTAGCTATGTCAGCTTATACATGCAGCGAAAGGAATCAATCTGGCTGAAAGTAGAAATTAAGCAAGGTTTTGTAATGGCACAAAGTTTTGCCTTAGTCTACATATTTTTGTTTATACTCTCGTTCTAGTTAGTAAGCAACATGAATGTCGAAATTAATATTTTTCTCTTATAATCATAGTGTTATTTTATAGTGTAGGCATACACATAGTTCCAGTTCAGTTTTATGTCGTTGAACATGGATTTAATGTACTCCTCCCAAGAAGACTGAAAAGCGCATGTGCTATTAGTTTTATTCCTCTAAATAATAATGTTTTCTTACTGATTAAATTAAATGGTTTTGAATTGAATTATGAAAATTGCAATAATTATATTTCGCACATCGAAGTAATTAATCTAATTATAAACAAACTGAGTATAACAAGCTGGTATGAAATAATTAGTAGCCTAAATTATTTGCCGCGGTACTTTCCTTTTGAATATCATTCTCTGTGGAATCTGTTGAAAAACCCGCACTTCCTGTCGGTTATTAGAGCGACCAATTATACTTCTTCTATAGTGTGCTAACCTTCACAGCAATAGCCTCGTTCTGTCCACAGGAAGTGATTTTGCGCGCTGCTGTGCAGCTTTACAAATTGCGGCCGGTTCTGCTAATAAAAAACTGTTTGTTTCGCAGGCTCCTGAATAACGCAGTGCCTAACTAGGTATAGGTAAGAACACTTATTTATCGAGCAAATATCTTAATCGTACTCAGTGGATGATTTATAGAATCTGTTACAATGCTCTTATACATACAGGATGTCCCGGGAGGTTTCAGTTACAAAGAAATTACCATACGTAATGAATAACACACTAATTATTTATTTTATAGCTACATAAAGACACTATTGCAATACACAATAATTTTGTTTCATGTCATGTCAAACACAATGTTGAATTCACAGTCCACATTAGTCGGTTAACTGTGTATGTAAACAAGTGTTTCTATATGACAATGTATTGTCTCCTTGATTGTGACATGACCTGTCACTGCAAGGAGGAACTTAAACTGCAAATGAAACAACAGCAGTAATATAGAAGTTATCAATGTTTACATTCGAATGGGACTATCTCGACAACCGTCACGTATTGACCCCATATTCATATGTACTTTTTAAATCACAATGACCAGTATTATCACCACCCAGAATATTGCCCTATACGCCTGGTACACTCTGTATATTAGGTCTAAACTTACCATACTTCGTGATTCTAACGATTAGAATGCCCGTGTCAACGAATTGTTAAGAGTGCTAATTGTGATAATAATTTACATTACGTATTTGGTACGTATTTACGTAATCACTTTATACTCAGAAAATCAAGTTTTTGTATCGATTCCCAGCGGGGTCGCTACCCGGATTTTCGCATATGGGAATCGTACCAGACGATGCCGCTGATCCGCGGATATTCATGGGGATCTCCCGTTTCCCTCACCAACAATATTTCTTATTTTTGGTTGAGGATATCAACCCGAGAGGCTTCAAGCAGGTATATATTTTTTGTTAAATACTTTTTTCTTCTTTACCAATATTGGTTTGTGTGTTATATTTTTATTATTATATTTATGATATGTTATCTTTTTCTTTAATTTCTAATTTTGATTGTTTTTTTTGTGAATATTATTTTTTATTTTTAGTATTTTTGTTTATATTTGATTACCAAGGGCTCATGTTGAGGCACCAGTTTATGGTTCAATAATTTCGGCGGGTATGGTTTACTTCGTGTTCTTTCTTGGTGATATCTGGCCGGCGCTGCTCCATAATCACCTCATGGTCACACCTCACCAGCACTGAAGACCTCGATGTTAAACGCTGACCAAAATCTCTTCACTCACTCATTCACTACGATATATTAAGTGTGATTTATTACGGTGTAATGTACCACCGAAGTATTTTCCCGGAGATCTGCCCTGGAGTGTACGTTAACACCTATTGTAACCGGCTATTTTTGTACAGTCAAGGAATTTAAATGTGAAAATTGGTTGCGATTGAAATAAAACAATGATGTTATTACAACTTTATAGCCGTACGAATAAGTTTTCTGATTCTAACGGAACTTTTCTTGTGTTGCAGATTCCAAGCTTGGCGAAACCGCTACTTGAGAGACGAGAAAGTACGTATATTTTAGTTATCACCTTTTTGAACGTGCGCATTGTAAACGCACTATGCTTTTAACCCAAAGTCACGCGAGGTGAATTTGTCTGGCGTCTGTGATCCTAATACGGTGGCATGCGAGTCAATACCAACTTTACGGAAAAAAATTCCGTCTAATTTCTTGACACGAGAAACGTGTAACTGTGAATCCCTAGCAAACTTTCCTTAGACAGCCGTTTAGTGTCACAAAAAAAAAGTGAAATAAAATAAAAAATTAATATACCACGTCTTATAAATGGATTAAAATGTATAACATAAGTTATTCTAATCCCATACAGATTTATAACCGCACGCATACCCCTAACCCCATAAAAATTGATTGGAAAATTTCTAATTTGTGAATTTTTTATAGAAACCAATTATAAGACACAATACGGAAACCTTGGGTCACACGCAACAGATAATAGCAAAGAGATTAGAGAGTAGATGTCGTTCAGAAAACTTACACAACACTTCATATCAGTTTCAGTGCAATAAAAATCGTCAGTAACTAAAGTGAACTATTCATGCTTTAAAAACATATTGCACATATTGTTTTTTAATTTAAATATTATTTTTTGCTTTTTAGTCTTGCACGTGTGAAATTTTGCAATAGACTTTAAACAAGCTAATTTTTTTTTTTTTTTTTTTTTTTACCGAACCGACGAAATAAAGACAGACAAAAATCAATTTAATATTGCCTTGTCATCCAACTCTGAGCTGCGTTTTAAAGTTTAAGTTCTCTAGCTCATCGGGAAGTTAGTTTAGAATCGATTCCAAAATCTGTACCGAACAGACAAACACACAGAGAGGAAAAAATCTAGTCAATAAAAATGTGGTAAAAACTACAGAGCAACAGTAAAATTACACAAACCAATAAGACAAAATTGGCCTACGAGGTAAATACATATATTCCATACATACACACACAGTACTTACCATACTACATAAAATAAATATCTTTGAGTTTTAGACATAACAACACAATGATAAAACACAAATCTCCAAAAGCCAATAAAATGCATCACATGCAAATGTAATAAGGATACTTGAGTTATATTCAGTTTTTTTTCTTTCCCAAACTGTTGAGCAGTCTCACCAGTCTGTATTTTAACTGGTGTTTTAATCCTAATATCCCACAAAAGACATCTACACATCACCAAGGACTAGCCTACACCACACCATCGAAGACAGAATATCACTCCTCATGAATCATCGACCATCGTCGCCATCTTCAATGTCATCTTCACCGCCCCAGGGATGAGTTCTACTGCACTTCCAACATCTTGCACATCTTCCGCTCCGGTTATGTGCTCCGCCACCCACCAGCATTTACACTACTTCATCCCTCAACATTTTATTTCACCCACAAAGACGGTTGCTGTCGGAATGTTACGATTTTTTTTGTTCTAGTCTCTCGTTAATAAAGGCTCTAGCAGCCGAATGATCTTTAGACTGTGCTGGGAGTCACTCCCCCCCCCCCTCCAGGCCAAATTATAATATTAGGACATTTTTTAAAGTGATGTTATCAACTGCTAGCTAAGTTATCCGGTAAGCAGTTAAGCCATCAAGCATTGTGGGTTGTTAATAAAACACGAATTTTCTCGTAACGCTTGCTATAATTACCACTGAAAAGTTGGTTCTTAAATATCTGCCTTGTACGTGATTTCAGAAAGACAGCTGCTGTTGGAAAAGTTTGCAAGTCTCGCTGAAAAAAACGAAGAAGTGAACAGTGTAAGTAAGCTACATAGAATATGTTACTGAGAAGAGATAACATTTTAATAGTTATAGGTTTATATTACTTTTTAAAACTACAAATATAATGGTAAAAAGACATTAGTATATAGCCTGGTTATCGTCATAATTATAGTTTTTAAGTTTTTAATAGCTGCTAGAAGTTTTGTAAGAGAAAAAAGAAAACTTTCTTCATATCACAGGTGATACCTGGATAAACAAACTTAGCTCACTTTCAAATATACATATGTGTGTGCATGCATGTGTCGTGCGAACACATTTTGAAAGGAAATATGTGTGTATGTATATATATATATATATATATATATATATATATATATATATATATATATATATAGTTACATGTGTTGGGAATAGGTACATTTGGGGATGGAAGTCTTGATAAATGAAAGCAAATAAATAAACCTAACCTAATTTATTTACAACTATCTATACAAAAACTATGTTAGTAATGATTAATTACAATGAATGTCAAACAGAACAAATTACATACTATTTACAATTTACATATAGATTATAAAATCTAAAATAATAAATCTATATAAGTTCTCTGTACATAGAAAGTCTCTAATCACTCACAATTGTGGACCCTATGCACAAGCACCGATGAACCTCTTGTGGTCCAGAAACATTTTCGTCACTCTACTTGCCGCAATTCACGTCGCCAGACGCCCACGAACACTTGTCGCAACCCAATACTTCTCGCCACTCGTCACTTTAACTCACACCAGGCTCCTGCTAGCCAAAAAAACTCTCTTGACGCTGCCGCAGCTCTCTTTTATATCCGTACCCCAAAGTCTCGAATTCTCTCGGCAAGTCTTTTATCTCGAACCTCCTGGAAGGGTGTCGCATCAGACTCAAGCACCACCCCGCAAAATAGAGTACGAACAAGAATACTCTAGACTAGGATATCTTCTTCTGTTACCCGATATTGGTGTGCAGATGGCCGCCGCCTCACCTTAGCGGCAAAATGTACGCCGAACCTCTTTGCTCTTGCCGCTGTTGTATCAGCTTACACTGCTTTCCGACTATTGCGGCACCATGGGGTCTCTTAGCTCTGCCGCCACTGTATCTTCTTTCACTCCTCAGCCAGATAGTCGCGGCTCGCAACAATGCATATATAAATTCCCATGCAAAAAAAAAACTGTTCGCGTGACACATAGAGCCGTCATAGACTATTAGTCTCATGTGAGACAGACCATACATAATAACTATCGAATGCAAATTAGCAAGAACCTTCAAAAATAAACAAAGCATTTATTCGGTAAAGGGAGTTAAAAGTGCCATTTTTATTAGCAGGAGAACCTTGTTTTGAACGATGCACAAACTGCAAAAACAAGTAATACAATAAAATTTTTAAAATTTTTAGAGTAACGGAAATTTATGTTAACGTTTCGGTCACCAAGAGTGTACTGCGTTATGCAGTTATTTTACGTGGGCATATTTATGTTACTTTATTTGTAACGAAAAACGTTTAAACAAAAACGTCGATGTACGAGGAATGTCTTAACCTATGTCCAGTGTTGCTCCAACCAATGGTGAATCAAACGGTTAATTTTAGAATATTAGGATGATATGTGATCGGAATGATAGGTGAAATGAATACTGGGCGGGAAGTTAGAATTCCCCCTAGAAAATAACAACACTTCAAGGTCACCCGACTCATTCCAAACCACGGCCTAATGAAACAGGTCTGGACAATGGCGTTGAAAAGTGACTGATTGGCACCACTGGCACACTAAGTGTTGTTTTATCATTGCTTTTATGGTCAGCAAGTTCTTTTCGCAACCGCAAGGAGCTCTGCTAGTACGACGCTGTATTGCTCTGTTACATCACTTCATTGCTAGTGGCGCTTTCAGTTATAAAGGTGTCAACCTTGGCGCCACGCTACACTGCACTAACGACACACGCACTTGTCACTCAACTCGCTCGTTTCGCGACATCACTGCAGTCAATTGTACCAAAATTTCATGACCGGTCCTACACACCGCGGCGCTTCCTACGAACTTTTCACATTTTTCGAACACGCCTTAGTTAATTAGTAAAAAAAAAATTCTAATATCGTAACTACGTTTTCACTCAGAGCCCAGCTGAAACACATTAAAAATAACTGGTCAAAAGTAGCATGCTGCTACGTATACGGAATTTTTAAACTTATTACGCCAAAAAGAATAGTTTATTTATAATATTCTGCCATAAAATCGTCTCAAATTGCAACACTTTTCTCGAGGCCGAATGATTAGTTTTAGGTGTTGCTCCTTCAAGCCGAGGCGTTGCAGTAAACATTTTTGCAGCCTACTATTTCACACGAATTATAACGTACTTTATTCAAAATATTACATTAATATCAGCTTAAAAATACAAAGTAAAATAGAAGTGGCATTGTTATTCATTTTTTAACAACATAATTTACAGCCGAGCATTTTGCCGAACCATATGGCAGAGAAGTAAAATATTGAACTCACAAACAAACGAACATTTCAAAACTGGATTTTAAATCCGGCCACCACCATAGCCAATCATCAAACACAAAGTTTTTTCCTGGACGTCCTTTTCATATACCTTCAAAATTGTCTTATTTATGATTCCGCAGTAAACGAGACAGAAAGCCATAAACAAATGTACCGTATAGAGCCGTACGCGAGTATTTAGTAATAAGGGAGATTTCCATTAGAATTTACCATTCTATAGATATATGTACATTATTTCACTGTATTTATTGAGATATTTAGGCGACTTTTAATATTTAAGGTCTTACGAGTTATTTGCTTTTGTTTCTTTATATTTTAATTTTGTATAAATACCCTTCTTTGCATTTATAAATGTTGTTGTTTGAAGTCTCCCCTCCCTCCTCACGTAAGCCCTTACCCTATACCAGTATCCACACATTTTAGCTTAAAGTTGCGTGCCTGAATTACTCTTAGCACTTCTGCACCTCGTATATACACAACATATTTCTGGATATGTGGACACCTTCCTACAAACAGCTTAATGACGGGAGACTACTGCGTAGGTAAACAAACAAAAACTATCTGTCACAGTTTTGACAGGGAAATTTATAAGAGCTATACAGTAAGACATTACATGGGTCATATATTTACACTTAAATCAGTAAAAATATAAATGATTTAAACTTTAATTAATGAAATGGATTCAGTCCATTTGTACTGGCTGAATTTGTTGAAAAGTATATTTTATTAAATAAAACATTGAAATAAATTAAACAGGTTTACTGTAAACCAAATTCTTCAGTGAAATTTCAAGAACCTAATCATTATTTTAATGTTACGATACATGGATCAATATGATACTATTTTTTTTTCTCTGGATTTAAGTAAACATTTCACTATTCTTAGTTAATTATATTTTTTGTGTGCCCCCCTACTTCTCATAATTGAACGCAGGCCGATTTAAGTGTTAATTTCACATACTACGTTCACACCCAACAAACAGGATAGAAATAAAATTGATTTTCGTAATAGCATCAACTATAACAGCTTAATAAGAATTTTTTTCTGAAGGGTTCTGGCAGCAAAGTTGGTAACAATGAAACTTAAGGCGCCCGCCTACCTGCCTTGTAAACTGCGTTGCAGAGTGTTAGCAATAATAATTTTTCTAATAAAACCTCTATACGTGCGTCCAATACGTGCATCAACGAAAAAAAAAAAAAAACGCAAATTTAAAACGATGTGGAAATGGTAGTATTAACACTTCGCGTTTATTCTAACGGTAATTTTTGAGCCTCTCAAAATTACTGTAAATGTCTAGTTCACGGCCGTAGAAGAACAGGTCTGGACACTCGCCTGGATATTTGACCCCCTTGTTGTTTGGCTGTAGTTCACCAAGTTACCGAGAATATTGTGTTTTATTGGCGCTGATGTTAGGGCGGTCGGACTAAACTCCGCCCACTTCCTTTCTGCTAAGATAAACAATTTATCAAAACGTATTTGTTATCAATTTATGAAATACTTTCTTCGCTCATAAATTTAAGAAAAGGCTCCAGCAATCTTTATTTACTTTATAAATTTAACAATGGAAAAAAGTGGACGGAGTTTGAGGTCGACTGCCCGGAAAACAGCGCCAAAAGTACAACATTCTCGGTAACTTGACGAACTACAGCCAAACAACAAGGGGGTCAAGCAAAATGCATTGTTAGATAGGCGAGTGTCCAGACCTGTTCTACGACCGTGGTCTATTTCAACCTGTTATAACTAAAAACGTACTCACGAGAGTGACGGCTGTAGGCATACGTAATGCATTATCGCCTGTACACGCAAACCCAGTAATTGGCGCGCAGAGCTTTACGATTATTAATTTTCCTACTTCAAGCGGTGACCGTATTATTTTATTTGTGATACTTACGGTTCGAAATCCAGCTCTATCGCGAAGAAATTTTCGAATACAAAAATTATTTTAAAATCATAATGCGAGTATTTTTTAATGTCGGTTATTACAGAGTCCTGGATATTGTCGTATTACAAATTATAAAACTTATAGTTTTCAAATTTAGTGGCTTTTGTGGTTTCCATCCCTTATTTTTCTAAATACCAATTATAATTTTTTACTCCAAAGCAAAGCAAACTACAATGAACTGCTATATAAATAAACGTTCTGAAATAAAATATCTACTCTGCAAAACAATTTAATTGAAATAAGATGAGTAGTCTAGATTTTATCAACGATTTAATATTCCAGTCGTTCGCTCGACTCCAAAACATTCCATATCCCTTAAATAGTAGAACTTATAAAAAACCGTAAATAAATAAAAAAATTAAATCATTTCCTGACATCTACATCTTATGGGGAAGATACCCTTAAAAATGTACGTTTGTAGGTCCAATCGATTTGGATTGGGCATTGTTGATTGTATGAGGACATTCTCTTAGTTTGTATGTTTGTAAGCCTGATTGATAGTTTGATGGTGTCAGCTGAATTAAAAAAACAATGTTCGAAATTGTTGAAAAAACTTACGTGTACGTCTAGAAGTTGAATCTACCTAACTTAGCAGTCTTACATACACAGTTCTAGTAAACGAGATTAATGAGTTCTTTGAGCGACATTTCGCAACTCAGGCACAATCACAAAACAAATTAAATAAGAAACTTTACAAGCTCTACTTGTGAAATCTCATTAAGATCAACAACTCAAATAAAATTGCATGAAGTCCTTTGCTCGACAGATTTCGCCAACTTATAAAATATTAAGATTAAACAGTATTTGACCAAATTGTAATGTATCGCGTTTGATGTCCATTAAGGGCTTGTTCCCGAGTTTTTTTCAGACTGGTGCCAATAACTCAAATATTTTTTAACCAAAAGTTTTGAAAAAAATTGAGTCAATGTGCAATTATACGATGCACAATACTGTGGACGCGGTTTTTAAAATAATGTACCATTCGCCCACAAAAAAAAAATTTCCTTTATTTTTGCTTATTTTCACGACGAAAAACGTGGTACTTTGGGTAATGAAATCTAAAAAACCGTTCAGTATAATTCTACAAAAAAATTCAGCTACAAATTATAACATATAAGTGTCAAAACTGTGCAGCGAAATTTTGATATAAGAATTAGGTAGCAATAAAAAATATTTTCGAAATCACTGCAAAACTCGGTAACAAGCCCTTTAGAAGAAATTATTTTGATCCAGCAAAATAACTTTAGTTCACTCAATATGTTAGATTTTGTAGTTTCTCTAAAACTATAAATCGGAAAAACAAATGCAGTTTTTAAACACTATTCTTTCACATAATGACCTCAGAACTAAAATATTTATATTGAGCAAGGCAGAGTAAAAATTCTCCGATTTACGGTAGTAATAAGCAACATTTTAACTATCATGCATCAATGAAGTAATTAATTTCAACCTTACCGATACCATTACACCAGCATCGTCATCTTCCATGACATATTGCTTCAGCACTTTGATAAAATATGACAGTAGATTACTTCCTTTTCTTTTCTTTTTTTTTGTCACACATATCAAAATTTTCGTGCAACGCAACTTCACAAAAAAGTAAAATTATATTATAAGCAACGTAAAAACGGCTCGAAAGGACTAATGTGGCACAGACAGTTACAGCACTGCAGAGGTGATATATTCAGTCTACAAACTGAGACTAGACTCAAGTCATGCTGATACCAAACTCGGCACACTTTATAGTCCCTCGTAGCAGGCAGTGCTATTGTTGTTTGAAGGGTGTGGTTCAAGGGATAGGTAGCGGCTGACCAGCCCGCAACCATACTCTGCCAAGAGACAGCAATCAGAAAAAATAAAACAAGCAGACGGGGGAGAGAGAGAGGGGCTTTGACATTGAAGCGAATTGTAGCAGCTAAGTACCTACAAATACACCTAATTCCAGCTTCCAATGGACTAGACACGACATTATTATAAAAAAAACTACATCTTCGTGTGTTTGTGAACGTTTCTGTAAAAAAATTGCCGAAAACATGCTTAAATATACTAATGCAGCATTAGGTTAATATTTTTAAATTGTAGTTATTCGATTACTGGGAGGGGGCAGGATCCTTGCCCCCCCCCTCTCTTTCTGGCATGAGGTGAGTATGGAGCGACGTCGGAATGAAGGGGCGGGGGAAACGGGTGATCTCCGAGAAAATCTGCCGACCAATGGCATCGTCCGGCACGAATCCCACATGCGCAAATCCGGGGACCGACCCCGCCGGGGGAATCGAACCCTGATCGCCTTGGTGGGAGGCAAGAGGTCTGACCCCTCGACCAACGTAGCCCCACGCCTTCTTAGAAAATGAGCAAGGGACTGAAACAAACATTTCGTGTGACACTTAACCACCAGAAGAAACTTCTAAGCCGGTTTACCTTTTTTTTTTTTTTGTTCTTCACACATGTTATTCCTAATGCATTTTTCACTTGAACTTCTTGGGTTCAGGTCAAAATAAACAGCGTTGCCAATGTTTGAAGTTATGTGTTAAATACGTTTGTTAGATCTTCGAAAGAACTGTGCAATGGGAGTGCATGACTAGATTCAGTTTCTTGGACGTACTCAATTGCAAACTGAATGACTTTCAAAGAAAACTAAATAAATAAAAGTCATTCAATTTGCAATGGAGTACGTCCAATAATCGGAATCCAGTCACATTTGTTAGAATTATGTTGGTCAATAGGTGGTCCAATTTTTTCAGTTAGACATTGTACGGTCTGTCTAGTGTCGACTCGCTATGCATTGCTGCTTTGTGTTTTTATTTAATTTTTTTTAGAATGGAATGTTGTAAGTATTGCGGTAGTTTTTGCGAAAATATATTTGCACCAATTTGACTCGATGCCCTTACGTTAACGTTTGCAACTTTGCTTCATGGTTATTAGCAGCGATTCTTTGCGTAGAGGCGTCACGTGTTTGACTGAGACATTCAGAACAAGGTTACTGAGACCTCACACGTCTGTGATTGGCGGGTATAACACCAACATGACGAGAGTTGAAAACATCTAATCATTAATCACGAAGCAGAACTGGAGTTAGTGGACCGGACGCGCGTGAGACGTGCTGTAGCGTGATACGTAATGTCGTTTTTCATGTGTAGTTACTAAAAATGTTTCTAATGCGTTTATCTACGAAAAGAAAACACACTTCAAATTAAGTCCCTATGATTTAAAAAAAAAGTCCGAAAATTAAAAACATGATTATCAACCTCCTCAAAAGTACTAAAAATGAATTTTTCACATTGCTGTAGCTGAGAAAATATCAACCGTAATCGTAAAACAAAATCATAGAAACCTGTATTGGACTTTACCACATACTTTCCACAAATAAAATTATAGGGTCATCGCTTGAAGTCTCGTTGGCAAACAGTTACTACGTAAACACTGCACGCCAGTTTAGTTCTCCGCGTCTAGAGGCGATGAGGTGTTTGACGCACGGGTTATATTCCACTTACCGCCTTCCCTATTTTTGTGCCTCAAACGTAAAAATAAATAAATAAATAAATAAACTACGGTCCGCTAACTCTAAAAGGCATTGAAATGACAAGTGAGTGCAAGAGATTTTTCGCGAAAACTAACGGTCCCTGATTATAAGTGTGTTATTTATTTCTGTTCAACAGCGCTCGAAGCGAGGATTTGAGTTCCCCGCTGGCTTGATCCCCGAGGGCCTCATACCTGCTGGCATCTTACCTGGGGGCATGGACATGTCGCAGATAACGGGCATGTTGAGCATGGCCATGGATAGTATGATGAGCGACAAAGAAGAAGCGGAGAAACAGGCCAAGGCGGAAGGAAAAGACCCTACCACAGCCGGCCAAGCCGCAATGATGAACAGCGTGAAGGAGCACATGTTACTTGCGAAAGAGATGCGTGAGTATTCCGCAGAGGGTTGCAGAGAAAGAGATGGCACCGATACTAGTGATGGGACGGTAACGCTGGATTCACAACCAACACTTAGCGTACGTAGAAACACTGAGGTTGCATGTAAGTAGTCACAATCTCGCGTAGCGTGCGTACCAGGGTTGATGAACTTTTTACTTCGTACGCTGCGAGTGCTAAGTGGTGGTTGTGAATTCATCTTAAAAATAGCCGTAAGGAAGTTATTTTCCTACTTTTTTCGTGAGTTTCTTTATACGTTCTGTTTCAAAACAATCATCGTTTAGCAACAAACTGCCGACGTTTTGCATTACAAAAACATTTTTGAGCAATTCAAGATTCCATGGTGCTCTGAGTCCAATCCCTAAAACCTTACGTACGAGCGTGCATTCGTTCGTACGCTAAGTGTGGTTGTGAATCAGGCTTAACACGTTGGAATCGCGGGCAGAGCCGTGCCCACAGTTGGGGAGGGTCGGGAAGGCGTGGTAACTCCCCCCCCCCCCAACAAAGTAAATCTGAAAAGGGATGGGGTGGAGTGTTGTATCTCTCGCTGACTCTACTTTTCACACCCATACATTTTGAACGACGTTAGTTTATTTGTAGTGGAAGAAATGTGGACGATCACACCCGAAGTGTTAAATCACACTGCAAGAGAAAGCAGTTTTTTATTGTAACTTCTCCCCGCCCCAAATCTCAGAATATTTGGCCCGTCACAGAGTCCAAGGTTCGATGCTTGGATCCTGCCATTCTGATTACGGTTTTCCACTGTTTTCCGAAATACTCCAGGTTAAATTTGCATTGCTTCCCTAACAAAGGTTATAGTTGACTCTCCTCCCAGTTCCTTAATTGTTTAATGCCTTTTTTTTTGCTCAAAAGACTCTTGTAGTTTGATAAAGTCATTTTGAGAGGAATAGTGGACGTACGTCATTGCAGTAAACAGTCGTCTTGTTTTAGTTTTTCCCGTCTGATTTTTTTATGCATTGTTATTTGGTCGCTTTTCCGCGCCCTCGCACAGCAAAAGGACTTGGTAGATATACATGAGGGTAAAAGGCCCGTAGTCGACCTGGGCCTGTTTAAGTGACCATTACAACATTCGCCTGAAAGGATTTAATGAAATCCTGGGAAACCGAAATCAGGATGTTCGGAGTTGGGGTTCAAACGCAGGTCCTCTCGAGTGCAGGGCGGGTGTTTTACCACTGCTCCACCGCACTCGGTTTTTGAAAAGGAAGATTACTGCTGTTACACACGTCCGCAATTATACTCAGGATGTTTCACATTGAAGAGTTCGCTGGAATAACGGCCTAAGACGACTGCCATATGTGGTAATGGCAGGTATGTGTTTTGGAGGAATTCGTTCTTCGTTTTATTTCACGTCTCTCTGATATAGATTTTTCTTAACACCAGTAAGCAGTAGTTACTTACATTACAAGAAGTAATACAATTTACTGTAAACACAGCCAAAGATAAAATAGTAATTATTTATAGCATAGTAGCACAAGCACGGGGTATTAGCCAGCACATATCAAGACAAAAATTCATAAGATACTGGTAGGCCTACAAAAATTTGTTCATGTCTTTTCTATGAACACAGTGGAACAAGATAAACAATTATAATGGAAGGAAGGTCTTAGTTTACTGACGCCTGTATTCCAGCCACTCGTCAGTTGTGTTCCACAGTTTATAACGACCTCGTCGGTGATAGTTGAGCCCACCTACCTTATGGGCGCGGTATACAGCAATTTTCACCACCATGTTATTATTTTTATATTTGTAGCAGATATTTTTTTCTTGTTTTAGACACAAAATGTGACTAAATTTTGCTCTTATAATTTTTTTTTCATCTTTCATAGCTTTCGCGCAATGGCTCGTTAAAGCCAAAATTTGCATGATTCCGTTTGAAGGACGACACTAAAACCAACTCACTTACCAAAGTGAAAAAATTCACCGTAGAAAACAATGTTGTTCATCTATGTTAAACCTCAAAACATTTTGTTTTGTATTTAAAAAAAAAAAAAGCAATTTTTTTAAATTTATATTTTAAATTTCAGCATTTATGTTATATACGTGAAATTGTAGTCTGTGATGTCTTTATCCACTGTGAATTTTTTTGAGTTTGGTATATCAGTTGGTTTTAGTGTAGTCCTTAAAACGGAAACACGCAAATTTTGACTTTAAAAAGGCATTACGTGAAAACTATGACAGATAAAAAAATTTTAATTAGAGCAAAATTTTGTCACATTTTGTGTCTTAAATAAGAAAAAATATATCTTGTATAAATATAAAATAAAAATGGCGTGTGTTATAAAATGAATGCTGACAACACAAATTGCAACAAGCACGAATTTGAAAGACGATAAAAATCAAAGTTTATTAATTTGAATGAATGTGTTGTACGCGGCCAGATCACTTAGGGGAAAGAAAGGCACGAGTAGTAGTTATGGTTTATGATCAACAACCAGGTCTTGTCAGAACTTGCGAGGGTGCAGTCTGTTCGTGGTAAAGACATCAGAGGTTAACATTTGAGTATGGTCAAAATATAGTATATTGCTACATTCCATGTTAATATTTCGAGGAACAAATCTCCTGGTCTAGAGGAGCAAAACATGTTATTGTGAACGTAGCTATCAAAATGCACCTTTTCTGTACGACAGGTCTCATGACTTGAGGTCCTTTCACACGATCAAATTTTGTTTAAATTTTCTATCAGATTTATTAAATTAATTCTCTTAAATGTCGTGTGACGCCATGTTGACGTCATTACCGCGGCCATTTTGTCTTCCAATTTATTAAATGTTGCTAATTCCGTCAAAGATGAATCAAATTATTTTAGAACGGAGTAGAGGTTCTTCTGACAGTATTAATTTAAAATACATATTAGTTGAGTTCTGTATACGAATTTAACCATATTAAAAATAAAACCTAGCATTATGCCTTTTAAATAATATATACAAAAATAATCAAAGTTTAGTAATAACTAAACCAAATATTTTTTTTTGGTCGTACACAGTTAGTACAATCAAAAGCAAAATCGATCATTAATTAAAAATCGCGTATCACTCCAGTACAGTACTGAGAGTTCGAATTTTAAAAAATGTTAAAACCTTTTCACTATCATTAACGTAATCGTCATCCGGAAGAAAAGATTAACTGAATATCCCGACAGGTTCGATAGATATCGAGGATTTATCTAAAACACATTACAGGTGTTTTTACCTCCTAAGAGAGTGAATTTCAAAATACTCTTGAATCACGTTTTAGAATACTTTACTGGTGTCTCGTGGACGTGAAAAACACGACGATAGCCCGCTGGGCTCAAGATATATCAACGATTAATTGAAAACACATTTCACTACTTTTCACCTCCTTAGGTAGCGAATTTCAAAAATTTCGTGAAATTACTTTTCAGGTATTTGAGTAAGCCTCAATCTTAAACAAAAATTACGACGCTATATAAAAATCTATGTGGCCGATATGTTTCAATTCTGAACCGAAAACACATTTTACCCTTTCTTTATCACTTTGGAGCCAAATTCGGAAAATGTATTTAAATGGTATTTATATATTTACATAAGCATTAATCTAAAGCAAAGAGCACTTCGATATCTCGATTGGTTCAATAGATAAAGAGGAATAATCGAAAACACATTTCACGTATTTTCAACCCTTAATTATCAAATTTCAAAACGTCTTTGAGTCCTACGTTAGTCATTTGTATACGTAAGAAATTGAAGAAAAAATCACGACGATAGCCAATTGTGTCCCAGTGAATTATAGAATAATTAATTAAAATCATATTTGTCCCCTTTTTACAGCTTGGCGATTGGATTTCAAAAAATTCTAAAACTACTGTTTGGATATCTACGTAAGCAACATTTTAAAGTGAAAACCAACTCTCTATCTCAAAGGATTCGATAGATATCGATAACTAATCGGAAACACAATTATGGTATGTTTCAGCCCCTTAAATGTTGAAGCTGCAGTGTCTATATGCAATTTTCATTGAATGATCGATTTTGATTCTACTGAATGGGCTACTGTTGTCATTTTCACTTCAATTGGATACTTATTAAATGTCTAAGTCGTGAATTTAAATATTTTGAAATTCGACATCCAAAAGAGTGAAAAAGCACAGAATTTGTTTTCCGTCAATCCATGACTTCTATCTAACCAGTAGACATATTGAGGTGTTATTCACGTCAGAGTGATGATTATAAAAATTATACATAAGTTTTTTTACTTTATAAGATTACTTGATTATCTTAATATATAAAACTAGCCAGCCGGCTGCGGCGTTGCCCGAGTGAAATTACGTAATGTAAACACTAACTCTGGATAAAATATGTGATGAAGGCATTTAACAGCTAGCGTACTCAATGATAGTGAACTATAAATTGTTTTAGCTCAGTGTAAAGAGCGCGCGCAATATGCTCGTATGATGTCATAGTAATTCCCTTCGCAAAGCCTTGCACGGGATACGAACCCGTAACCCCACCCCTTCCACACCACAAACTTTATACAATACCTGAGTGAATGTTAAAGGCAGGTCGTGATAATTATTTCGTATGTACAGGCTACAGTCCAAAGAGGTTTTATTTATGAATGGTTGGCGAAAAGAAACGATTGTTGAATTATTTCTCCGTGATCATTCTCTTTTTTCGGAAGACTGTAACATTTTACTGCTTTTCACCTACTTAATTTTCGAATTTTATAAAAAAATGAATTTGATTTGTAGATATTTACATAAGCCTTATTCTTATCAAAAATCATCTCGATATCTCAACGGGTATAAGCGGTACATATTATTATGGGAAATCACATTTTATTTTTTAACAGCTTTGAAGGACGAGTTTCGAAAAATGCTGAAATTACTTTTTTTTTTTAATATTTATGAAAGATCTATTTTAATGCAACAACCATTTCAATATTTCCACTGGTTTAGGAGATAAGTGGGATTAATTAAAAAACACGGTCAGTTCACACACATTTCAACTTGTAAACTTCGTCCTCAATGTTTAAGTGGTAAACAAAACTACAGACTTAGTACACATCATCAAGGACATCTGTGTGTAAATAAACTGACACTCAAGTGTAGACTGCGAACGTCAAAATCTCGTCTTCGTCAGATTAAAAAATATCACGAATGTGCTCTAACCGTGATAATAGAACATACATTTTCCACATTTGTTGTTACGATTCCTTGACTATTATTTTCGAGAGTTCAGTGTTGGTAGAAAGTTGTACTGAGTATGTTCGATACCTTCGCAGATATAACGAAAAATCGCAATTGTGTGGACTCATATAGTTTACCTTGTAGAATAAAAAAAATAACATTTTAATAACGAGTATGTAATTTTTGTCTGCTAACATCACATGCGCGTGTTTCCATACGTAAATATTCATAAAAAAAACTGTAACTTCTAGAGTGTTAGTGAGCATCTTTTTCACCAAGGGGCTTACTTACAGACAATTAAGTGAAAAGTTTAAGTGTAAGTTGAAACTATGAGTAGGCCTAGAAAGCGAAAATAGAAAAAAAAAAAAAGAATAATAATAGAAACCGTGTTTCAAGTTCCGATATAAATTATCAAGAGAACTGGTCGAAAAGTGGATGAAAATGTAACCAGTTCAGCAAATACAATTGTAATCAAAGATGTTATGTATTCAAAACTACTCAAATCACGTGAAATGTTCGCGAAACATCAACATTCCTATTCAGTACACCAGCGATTGTTGTACAATTAGGAGTTGTGTAACACCCTAACTTAACATGTATTATTATGAACGACATGTTTTCTGATTACAGTTATGCCTGGAAAGGACGAAGAATATAAGGATGAAGAAGATGGAGGAGACGAAGGAAAAAAGGAATAAGGCACTAAACATTGTATTTTTTCGAAGCAGAGAGAAAAGTGGAAACCTGAGACAGCAATATTTATGAACGATAGCAAATATTTCAACAGATAGGTTCGGAGATTAACTCTCTGGCAGTGATTACAATATAATTTTTAGTAATATTTTTTTTTGTTCATAAAATTGAGTGTATAAATTAACTTATATTTCCAACTTGTGTTTACTATTTGAAATAAAATTACCTTAACCGCTGCAACATTCCCCTGAAATTTATTTACTTTTCAACTTCATTGCATGCACAAATACATAAGAAAAAAGCTCAAAAACACGCAGGATTTTATCCAGTAGCTACAGCGACATTATGAGACAAATCAACATCTTAAAATTAATAAGGCTTTTACTCACAACTCTTAACATGTTAAGTATAAGAGGTTCACAAAACGTTTAAAGTCTGCAGAAACGTTCTACCATGAAGTTCGGTGACACAAAGACAAAGTCAGGAAGAAATTCATCAACGTGTTTATCATATTTGTTTTAATTCACATGTTTTAAAACTACGGCTGAATTTATGTTTCAGGCCAGATTACAATTTTTACAATATCAGTTAGCAAATTTGGACTCAATTTTGCATGCAAAATATGATCAATTAAAATATCTCCAAATCTTATATGCAGTTTTTCTTACAGCTATTTTGTGAAATAGTGCTGCTGAGAAAATAAAGCGTTTTCGTCATTAGAAACTACTGCATCGACCCTGATAAAATTTGTTTTGTTGGTTAAATTACGAAAGACAAGGGCAACTATTCGCTCTGAATTGGTAAGCCGTGTTTATGGTGACCTTATAATTTATTGTATAAATTATTATTATCGCCGAGGAAAGTAAGACGTTAGTCCAATTCTGGTAGCTTCTTGTTTTTGTTGGGTTATTTTTATGTAATTAGTGTTTAAGATCTGAAACGAGTAAATAATTTTGCAATTACAAAAGGGAAAGTATTGTATCTCTCACTGATTTTGTGTAATGATTCGTAAATGTCAAAATTTGCATTTTTCGGTTTTATGTACGCCACTAAAACCAACTGACATAGCAAATAGAAAAAAATCACTGTGTATAACAATGTTGTAGGCTATAACTCGACATGTATAAAAACAAAAAAAAAAACAAAAAAAAAACATATATTTTTGTATTAAAGAAAACATTTTATACATTTAAATTTTCATTTCAAAATTCAGCATTTTTAATAAAATCTAAAATATTTCATTTTTGTTTTTAGACGTGTCAAGTTGTAGCCTATAACAATGTTATTTACTGTGAATTTTTTTTCGGTTTGGTATGTCAGTTGGTTTTAGTGGCGTAGATAAAACCGTAAAATGCAAATTTTGACGTTTACGGCTTATTACGCAAAAACTATGAGAGATACAAAAATTTCCGAAGAGGAAGCTTTAGTCACAATTTAATTTGTCTAAAATGAGAGAAAAATATCTGGTACAAATGTAAAAATAAAAAATACGTTGAAACTGATGTGACCGCGCCCTTAACACAGCGTAAACAAAATACATAAAACTCGTGTAACTTTAGTAAGAAATGTATGTGCACCGAGTGAGTGAAGAGACTTTGGCCAACACCTAACATCTATGCCTTTAGTGCTTGTTATGGGTGACATGACGTATGGAGCAGCGCAGGAATGAACCGGCGGGGCTTAACTCTAGACCAGCCATCGTCCGACACGATTACCAGAGACCGACTCCACCGGGAAATGACCCCGGATCGCCGTGGTGGAAGGAAAGTGCTCTAGTCACTGCGCCAACTGCAACCTCATATGTGTACCAAGTTTTATGAAATGGGGTCGCGTATGACAGATGTACTCGAGTATGGAACTAAATACAACCTTATTTACTAGCGAAACTCCGTTAGGAAGCGATCTCTTACAATTCTTGTTAATGAACAGTGAAACGGTGGCAGTATAGCGGTAAGATTAGAGTATGCAGGATGTTATGATACATAATATGCACATCATGTGAATCCTGGGCTAAATTGGAGACGAAAATGTATGTGGCAAAATGTTGTACGACGGCATTTTACGTGCACAATTTGGCAACATTGCACAGGGATAGTCCCCTCTTGTGCTCCACGTCCAGGTATTATTTTACGTATGTTACATCAAGTATACGTAGAATCATGCTCGGGATTTAAACCTGCAACCATAATATGTTTATCAGATCAGTTGTAAGTTAAGTGGAGCGCAAGAGGGGAAAACAATGCTATGTTGCCACACTGTGCATGTAAATGTGGTACAAAATATATCCACTAGTTTTTTGTCTCAATTTAGCCCAGGATTCGCGCGGTGAGCATATTACGCGTTCGTTTATGGACAGCTTGACCATGACTTTATGTGCTTCCTTTCATTGGATGCGTGACTCCAAATAGTACATTCCCACCACCATGTGCTCACCCAATCACAGCACAGCATACAAGGACTATCATTGTGCTGTTGAGGGAACACACTTCCTTGGCCAGCCAGGTTCCCAGACTTGTCGCCTACAGAACTTGTGTGCAGCTGCAGCCTTCAACTGATTTATCGTATTTGCAGTGGCAATCACAACAACAACAACTACTACTACTAATATTGTTATTATTAATATTATACCATTATTTGTAGCGATGTTAAGGATTTCGCATTTTCTTACACTTAACCGCGTGTACAATGTTACGTTAGTTGAAGCATGAATTTACTTTATACATTACATGAACATTTAAATAGTCTTGCAAAATTACTTTAAGTATTTATAACACATAATATCGTCACTTCTCACAAATCTAGAATAAAATAAAACACAGAAAGGGAGAAAGAAAAATGAAATTATGCAATAAACATTAGCAAATCAATAACTTTTACTACTTTAGATGTTTGTTTGGTCCAGATAAATAGTTAACTTTTGTTTAAAACTGTTTAAATGTTCATTAGTTTTCAAATTATTTGACAGATTATTCCAAGAGACAGTAAAAAGATTTGACAAAAAAATTCGGACTTATGATCAGGTGTAATACGATTCATCTTCTCACAAGAACGTTCGTGGTAGTTATGATTCATACTGAGGGGTTGAAATCGGCTCGCTAGGTATTTAGGTGACATCAAAGTGAGTGTTTTCTTTATAAGAAAGTGTTTGCAACTTTCGCCTGCCTTCAAGATTGAGCCATTTTAGTTTTTTGTATAATATGAGCTAATATGATCAGAAGATTTCAAATTGTATATATACCGTACACATGCATTTATAGGCGCTGCAGTTGTGAAGTCAAATCACAAGTGAGGTCACTGTAGACAACGTCGCAATAATCCATGTGTGGGAATAAAAGTGACTGTACAAGAAGTTTCTTTGTGGCAATAGGAAGAAAGTTTTTCATTCGCTTAAGCGATTGCAATGATGCAAACACATTTCTGTACATTTTCGTTACATGATCATTCCAGGTAAGTGCGTCATTAATTTGCATTCCTGAATTCGTATAATTATAGGTTGATTTCCTTCATAAGACGTCTCTATAACTAGGCGTCGGCATGTTTCGTTGTGTATAACCACGGCAAGAGCGACGCATCAATCAGTTAAATATACTTTCCGGATTTTCAGTTGGTTTCCTTATAACTCCTTATTTGTGTTACCGTTGTACAGAATCAAATATGTGTCCGTTAATACTGTCTGTAATATTCAATCGATTTCGATAGTCTTGTTCAAAAGAGGCTGTATGTGTAATAATGAGTGTATTTTCATTTTGTTTCAGTGTAAAGAGAAGTGTATCTTGACTGATTATCTTAATCAAATTTGAGCCCTTTGGAGAAATATTTTCATAGTTTATTTCCAGCTGCACATACAAAGCTAAGCAAGCATCAGTCGGCTAAAAAATTATAACATTTAAAGTACTTACTTGCACCAAAACTTAGCTGACAATGTACTCGGCAACCGTGAAAAAAACTAAAGCATTCATATTAAATTATTTAAACTGGTCATTCTTTCTGTGGTTTTTCTAGTCGACCTTAGTCATAAACTGTTATATTAATAGTAATAAATAGTAAATGCACCGAACTATACTCATGTCCGGCAACTATTCGTACATGAATTTAGGAACAAACGTTAAAAACATTTAAATTTGTAAACTGAAAGTTACTAACACAATAGATCACCTGGTTATACAAAGGAAATAGTGCCTAAATCCATTCCTTATTTGCACCCTATATTCAAATTCAATTTACACATCAGAGGAAAATATACCAGCCACAGGAAAAAAAAAAAAAAAACAAGCTTAACACACAGCCAACCTAGCAATTCTGGATGTTCTTTTCTGGCTTGTTATTGTTTCACGGATTGAAACTTCCAAATTACCCAAGTTCTTTGAAACAAAATTGGTATTCAATTTAACTTGTAGTGCACGCGCAATTATGAATTTAATAACTTTTGGTATTATTTCCTGAATAAAAGTACAAGTTCATATTTATAACACAGTTACCAATACCTTCCTTGTAGCACTTCTGAAACGTTATATTACGAAACAAAAATTAAGGAATAAAATCAGAGAATCTACAACGGCGTGAATGATCGATTCTTAAATATTTGACGTAAGTGTTGAAAAGTTTACAGGCGGGGTGTAACGAAGTCGATAGTGTTTCTACACTTCCTGATTTTTGCTTACAACTGTCGAAGCTGTGGTATCGAAGAACAATGAAACAAACAAAAGCTGCAGAATAGCTAAGAATGCAAAACGAAAACTACTACAGCTGAGCATCAAGTGCCCGCCATATGGCGAGAAGTAGATAGCCAATCAGCAGCTCCAGATGAACATACTAGATTGTGTTCTGTCAAATGTGGAATATCCATGCCACACAGAGTCAAATCAGACATAAAAACAGTGTCTGGACATTCATAAACTTAATAACTGACTAAGTGTCCTATTTAGCTCCTATATATCTTCTCATATGTCCTGTCTAGTGTTACACGATCAAGGAATTGTGCTTTTCAGAGGAAGTAGGAAGTCTGTGACATCCATTATGCTTATTATTTTTGCATTTTATACTGTTTGAAGACGATTGTAAGATATTTGAAAATATGACAGTCGGGGATTAGCTAATTACTGCGTATTATCAGCATTATATCAAAACAATTATTTCACAACCTTGCAACATTCAAGATCATATAAGTTTTAAGATGAGAGTGAATCATTTACCCTAACTACGTTTAAACCAACAAAATGTAGTGAAAAAATGTTGAAAATATTAATTGCATCAAGTTGCAATATTAATTAATCCAAAATTCACATACGTGCAAGGGTGCTAACTTTTGTTACAAGCGAATGAAGAAGTTTCCTACCACGTAACACAGACACAAATGTTTCCCATATTTTACTCAGTTTTGGTAGCAATGTTGCTTACAACGGTGTTCGGGTGAGTGACTTAACTATCCCTAATAACACGTCATAACAACCAAGTACAAAAAACGCACAGAATCGTATTAAATGTATGAAGCTTCAATTTCATTAAAAATCTTCCCAACCCCATATCCCTGATGAGAGCAAGGATCTTGATTTACATTATATCAATTTAATTTAATGGGCGTAAGCATCGTTAACAAACATGTGTGTCAACACTGGCTGTTTTGTTCAACTTGGTGCTGCCTAAATTGCCAGAGGATGTTTTGGAATTTTATGAATAGTATGACAACTTAATACATAAGAAATTTCGAGTCGGAAAACTTCTCGAAAACCATCACTCACGTATCTTCCATTCCAGTGGAAATATTTTTCACTTCTCAATTAATAAAATGGTTTCTGTCAGAAAACAGTATCATGAAAAGTGGCAGAGCCCGCTAAATATGATTTATCACGTACATTTCCTGTCGTCAGGACTGTCGGGTTTGCAGCACTCGCAATCCTCCTGGCTCTTGAAAAACGGCACTAAAATGAACGAATTCTACAAAACGAGGTTATACAGCCTCTTAAAGTGCCAACTAAATATATTAACCATACACTGCCACATCATCTCGTTGCCATATGGTTAGTCGTTATGTGCCCAAGCTGGTGCAAATTTGCAGAGGTGCTCGTGCATCTGTGCCAAGAGACACGAACACTTGCTCGACGTGCAGATATAAAGAAAGTCTACTGAAGCACGAAGGACACAGGAGTCACCGGGCATCTGTACAAACACATCGCCTAGATGCTGTGTGGTATAAGTAGCTCGGAGTCAGGATCCCTGAACTCGTCTACACTACCGATCACCTGCAGCAAGAAAACATGAAGGCTGTCGCTGTCCTAGCAGTTACAGCCAGCCTGCTACTAACAGGCTTGGTGGAATGCAGGTACGTTCTCCTTCCTTCATTTCCCTCACTCCCACACACTAATGATTTCATAAAGCCTAAATGAGACACATGTCTATCATCAATTTTGCCAGACCGACTGCATCATCCGTTGTCATTGGAAACTGGAAGGGGCGTACTTGTACTACTGATAAATTCGACCAGATCTGACAACATGTGCACAGACAGGTTGCAATGTAATGTTGAGACTGTTGAACATTGGTACTGATCAGTTGGGACCCATCATAACGTTTTAGTACAAACTACAGACCTGTGGTGTCTCAGTAAATCTACTGTCAGAAAAGAAAAGTCTTTCCAAAAGACACTCTGCCAATCAACAATAAAGCAGAACCACCAATGTGGACATAATATACATTGAAATAAGCTTGTGCAGAAATCTACTGATCAACATAGTGTCTGAGAGTTGTCCTGTTTTAAGCACTGGCTCAGACACGCAAGGATGATACACATTTACTGTCAGGCTTAGATATCTCGAGAACACTCACAAATATATGATGTTCAACAACTCACTGCCCTAACACCAGAAAGAGCTAGATGTCGCTGGACTAGCATTCTGCGGACATGCTCGATTTACAGTTCGGTCAACCTCATGTCTGTTCCTCGTGGTTTTCCGAAATTCCTCTAGGCAAATGCTGGTTTGGTTCCGTACTACTGGCTGCGGCCGATTCCTTCCCCGTTCGTGATTATCCGAGTTAATGATATCGTTTCTAATGACCTCGCTGTAGAAATGACATTAATCTCTACTATTTTCATAATCTCCAAACTAAGTTCCTTTGAAGCAATGGTAATACAAATACCTTCCATAAGTGGTTCAAGATGACGCGAATATTTTGGTTAGTTTTATTCTTTCTAACCCGTCAGTAGTTTGCACCGCTTGACAATATAAACCTAGCTTTCAAAGTAGTATACGTAATGCACAGATTCAACCGTTATCGTAATTATAAGGTATGCATCTACATTTAATAAACCTAAGTAAGCTAAATAAATGTTACATATGGAGATTGAGAAAGGAATTGACGTAAAAAAAAAATACGATTATTGGAAGACACCATTTAGCTGTACACTTTCAAAATGTCATTCTGAGTATCACCAAGGCTCAGAATTTTTACGTAATATCACAATTTTCAAAATGTAAATAAAGGGCTTACGTAAGAACCCTTGTTTCAAATAATTCCAGTAGCTATTCCCAAATAAAGCCAATACGTAAAGGATTGCTAACTGAACGCAAACGGATATTCATTGCAATTAAAATAACTGACATATAAATGGTCGGATTTCAGTGATAACAATCTATAAGCCTACCCATATCATTGTTACATTTTTGGAAACCCTATCGTAATACTTAAGCATGTCTGGAGATAAGATATTCAAGTGTTGTACATCCTACTCAGCTTTTATTATGAAACAACAAACCAGTGCCATGAAACAACAGCGACAGATGAAAACGTACAGGTACACACAATATCTAGGAAACTAGCAAGACTAACAAGCATAAAATGGGAAAATAATAATATCGTATGGGGGATGCACGTTAGGGAGGGCTGACACCCATCGGGTCGGTGGTATTTTGATCTGAGACTCGCGTGCTGTCACCGTTCCTAGTTAGTGACATGGAATGAGGCACTAAGATGGAGCTGAGCCGGAATGAAGAGGCAGGGGAAACTAGAGATCCTCGAGAAAACTCGGCGACAAGCGACATCGCCCGCGACGATTCCGACACGCGAAAATCCGGAGGTGACCCCCCAGGGATCGAACTCGGATCTCCCTTGCTGAGAGGCGAGTGATCTGAAATAAAACTTGGTATTTCATCCTTAGCAGTAATTCCCACACGCACGCCTATTGAAAAATGGCCACACTCCACACTGTTTCACATCTGCAATCCGGGGGCCACGGTGGTCGAGGGGTCAGACCTCTCGCCTCCCACCAAGGCGATCCGGGTTCGATTCACGGCGGGGTCGGTCCTCGAATTTTCGCATGTGGGAATCGTGCCGGACGATGCGATTGGTCTGGGATCTACCGTTTTCCCGGCCTATTCATACTCACATCATGTTACCCCTCACCAGCGCCTCTTTATTCACTCACATATCTGCAATACTAGGTCTCCTGTGCACATGAAACTAAATTAGGTACCATTTTTCTTGTTGTTAGTGTCCCGCAACCCAACCTCAAGGGATGTTTGCATGATAGGCTCAGTGTCTTTTCTTACGACCTTCCAACGTGCAGCTGCTGATCTCACCAGGCATTACATAAACTACAACCACCACTGTAGCCTGCAGTAGTTCACGGATCCACGTAGCAGTTGATATTCTACGTATTAGTCACCTAGAACAATACATTATCATCGCCATTGGGACGTTAGGCACACAAAACCATATTATTACACACGAGGGCTTGTAAAAGTATAAAATAGCTAAATGTAATGCGCAGATGAAGGAACTCTTCATTTTAATTTAATCGGGAATTTGCAAAAGGGACCAAGTTATACAAGATTCCGACCCTCCAAAGTATTATCTTGGCTGTCAGCAACCAAAGGAACCAAGTACTATACAAAGAATACGTTAAATAAGCAAGTAAATATATGTGGAACATGCAAATGTGCCAAGTCCAGGACTTGGGGCCTTTCGTTAAAGATACCAAGTCATGGACTTGGTATCTTTTGTTAATGACAAATGATATTGGCATTACAAGGACATTTCGAGCCTCTATTTTAACGAGTTTTGTTACTTTTCAAATAATGAACATTGCTATCATATCCCAGAACAGTTGAGACCTGTTGTAATGCCAACAAACAAAGCCTACAGAAATGAAACTGTACCAATCAAAAATCTAAACTTGAAGGCATTCTAAAATGATTGCATTATGTTGCAACTCATGACGAAGCGGTCACATTCTACGACAACATACTACATCGGCCTGCCATGATCAATAGATATGTCGATGAATGTGGCAATGGTGCATTATTTTTATGACTTATATTATTGTCATTGAAGAATATGTTTCCACGTTGTTTGATAGATTTTCCACTAGCGTATACCAAGGTTCCAATAATATACACCATGGACATTATGTTTTCTCTGATAGTGTAATACATAGCGTTGCTTTATTGGTATAAGGTATTAGGTGGTACTGTGTTTGCAAAACATGTTTCCATGTAACATTTAATTAGTCTGTCACTGGAATATACAACATTGCACTAATACCTACTTAAGACATTATGCTTTATGTGCCATTATTATAATGAACGTTATTTCATTTGCAAAAAATAGGAAGTCAACTAACTTTATAATTTTACAAAAGTTAAAAGACAAAATAATTAGTGTGTGAATTATGTTTCATATTATTCCACACACACTGTGTTTCAGGTGATCCATTATTGATAACCCGTTTCATTCCCAGACCCACAATGTTAGGTTTTTTTTTTGTTGTTTCCCGACAATCTACTCACTTGGACTTAGACCCTTTTGCAAATTCCTGATTCAGTTATATTTATGCGTCCAATTCTTGAGTGAGTGAGTGAAGAGGTTTTGGTCAGCGCTTAACATTGAGGTCTTTAGCGCTGGCGAGGGTGATATGATGTGAGTATGGAACAGCGCCGGAATGAATATGCGAGGGAAACGGGAGATCCCCGAGAAAACCAGTCGACCAGCGTCATCGCCTGGCACGATTCCCACATGTGAAAATCCGAGGACTGACCCCGCCGGGAATCGAGCCCGGATCGGCTTGTTGGAAGGCAAGAGGTCTGAACCCTCGGCCACTGCGACCCCCTTCCAATTCCTTAGTAAATCTTAATAGCACAAATAAAACTTTTATATTAATTTTGGCGTGTTTGTCAACAAAATGTTAGTTTTTTTTATCACCATGTTAATTAAAAAAGTAGTTAACAGTACAAAAGCCATTTATATTTACTAACTTAAACGGTAACATCTTACGTTGTACTTTATGCACATATATTTGTACAGTTACACGATAGCCAAAACTAGGAGTTCAAATTGGAATACTATCCGAAAGACTAATTCGTAATCTAACACGTGTTTCGGAAGTATAGAATACTTTCAATACATAGCGTGTGTTGAAAATACTGATCCTTACCCTCCGGTTCCCTCAATCCCCAGATGTGATACAAATTGAGGATATACCACAGGCATGCCCCCAGCAATTATATGCACTCTAGAGAGAGATAAACCTAAAAGGATAGATCTAGTGGATCTGTTTTTGTTTAGACTGATGGTAAAAAAAGGTTAAAGACCTGAGGCCGAGTACCTTAAGAAATCAGTTATCAGTACAGCATTAGTTCACAAAATAAATAAATATTAACTTTAGTTTTTAGAAGACTGAAAGGATAAAAAAAATAAGAAAAACATAGATCGGATCAACCATTTATTTAATGGTTGAAAGCTCTTCGAGCAAGAACAACAAATCAACAATAAATAACAAAAATATCTGTTGAGTATTACCATATAAATATTTGTTCAAAACAATTCACTTTTTTTTGACAAGAGCTTATTTAATCAAAAGCATTATTATTATTATTATTTTTTATGTATGCATATATGTTTTTGTTTTATTCAAGGGGATCCCCGATTAAAGAAAATTAAGTAGACTAAATAATCAACACTTTAAGTAAACACATTTTTGTAGGTTATTGTTCCAAAAACTTCTGAATTTCTTTTGTTAAAACATATAAATATTCAAATTTACATTGTCCAGTGAAATTATAAAACCTTTTGGTTTGAAAGTTTATGCTACTTGAAGGTCGGTGGTCTTCATTACAAAAAAAGAAAAACTTGAAATACCGACATTATGCTGCCGCAGCCATCGCAGACAGTAGAGGGCAAGCGGGAGAAATCCCACTACAAGGCCATTGGATTGGAGAAGAGTTCCCCGCGGAAACTCCCGAATTAATCAGGAATCAGAAAGCCATAAAAACAGCGTGGTGACGCCCTCGCGGGCACCGCCGACGGCGGATGTCTTAAATAGACATAAGAAAAATCAAACTAACTCTGGACCAAGAATTTTCAACGGTCAACCATGATTGCTGTTTCGGAGAAGAAGGAAGAAGACCACAGATATCTTCAAAGACATACTAGTCCACAAATAAAAATACGTGTTCGCTTCACTTAACGATTCGATAGGTCGAATCGCCGAGTGTAACA
>PNEQ01036443.1:0-19627 GCA_003012365.1 Medauroidea extradentata | reverse complement strand
GCATGAATAAAGAAAGATTAGCATAAGTATTGACTGACAGTAACATCAGAGCGTACAAAAAATTGTTGCTTTAATACAAAGATTTATTTTGGCCATTAACACATGTGAATTAATGTATTACAAAAAAAAAAAAAAAAAAAAAAAAAAAAAAAAAAAAAAAAAAAAAAAAAAAAAAAAAAACAACTAGAAGTAGTAGAGATAACTGATAACGGGCACTTTGCCATATACTCTGAAACCAAAGCATAAAATAAATCATAACTATTAAAAATAGTTATATAATAAAATACAAGTAGTGCCAAACGGCACAATACTACACCTATCTCTCTAACGTAATTAAAAACTGGATATTGAACATTAAGTAAAGAATATGCAGTGAATTGAACAAAAACTATTTGTACAGGATAACGTGTTCATTGTCAAATGTACTGTAATATGGTTTTGTGCATCAATGGAAAACCAGCTTACTTACCGAAATGGAAAAAAAAAAAAAAAAAAAATTCACACTGAAGAACAGTGCCATGAACTATGACATGACACTATAAAAACCACTTTGATTTGCTTAATGCATTTGTACAATTTGTTTAAAAAAATATGTACTTTGTATTTTTGAATTCATATTAAAAAAAAGTCAGTGCTATTTGTAAACATTAAATGTCGTAGTCCATGGCCACCGTTCGTCATTGCGAATTTAGTCATTCCGGTGAGTAAATTAGATATCCTTAAATGCTTAAAACCATTCTTTTGACAAATTTTGACTTTAATATGGTATAATACAAATACTATGAAAGCTAAAAAAATCTGGTTACAGTAAAATATAGTGACAATATATGCCTACAAAACAAACCATATCTCGTATACATAAAAACATTATTAAAACAGTTAAAATTTTCGATGGACTTCCCCCCCCCCCCAATTTAAGATGAATGCAGCAAGGTGAACCTATTGTTTGAGAAGTCGACCTTGTTTAGATAATACAGTGAAGGTAATGATGTTGGCACTATGGTGTGAGATATCAGAAACGTAGAGGTTGGCAATGGAAGGGACAAAGGGAATGGAAATGTGAAGAGATTTTGGTCAGCGCTTAACCTCTTGGTCTTTAGCGCGGGTGACGTAGTGTGTATATACAGGATTTATCTAAAACACATTACAGGTTTTTTCACCTCCTAAGAGATTTATGTTTTTAAAAACCTTTGAATCACATTTTAGATTACTTAACTGGTGTCTATTGGACGTGAAAAGCACAACAGTAACCCGCTGGGTTCAAGATATAGCGACGATTCACCTTTTAACCCTTTCATTTTTCACCCCTTTTCACCTCCTTAGGTTGCGAATTTCGAAAATGCTCGAAAATTAGTTTTCAGGTATTTGAGTTAGTATCAATCTTAAACAAAAAATCATGTCGCTATATAAAATATCAGTGTGGCCGATAAATATCGAATTTGAATCGAAAACACATTTTACATTTTTTTTCCTCTTTGGGCCGAATTCGGGAAATATATTTAAATTGGAATTTTGAATACTTACATAGGCATCAATCTAAAGCAAAAAACATTTCGATATCTCAATTGGTTCGATAGATATAGAGAAATAATGAAAAATACAGTTCACGTATTTTCACCCCTTTAATTAAAGAATGTCGAAACGTCTTGGAATCCTGTGTTACTCATTTTTATACTCAACCAATTGAATTAAATTTCACGACGACAGCCAATTGTGTTCCAGCTATACAGACGATTCATAAAATCATATTTCCCCCCTTTTTTTACTGTTTGGAGATAGAATTTTGAAAAAGCCTAAAACTATTTTTTGGGTATTTACGTAAGCAACAAAGGGGCCGCGGTGGCCAAATGGTCAGACTATTCACCTCCCACCAAGGCGATCCGGGTTCGATTCCCGGCGAGGTCTGTCCCCGAATTTTCGCATGTGGGAATCGTGCCGGACGATGCCGCTGGTCGGCGGGTTTTCTCGGGGATCTCCCGTTTCCCCCGCCCATTCATTCCGGTGCTGCTCCATACTCACCTCATACAGGAGGCGAGGAATACTAAATCAATTCATTTGTTTAAAAAATTATGCCAAAACAATCTGTCAAAGCTGTAAGTCCACTAATTGAGAATGGTTTTAAAAGAGTTTAAAAGGAACAATCCCTATAGTAAAAGCTACTTAAAAATAGGAGGCTCAGTATATATATATATATATATTTTTCTCTCTCTCTCTCTATGAAACTATTTCGTTTGAAAATTTTTATTTCTGTCAACCTTAGGCCTATGAAATATGCGACTGTAATGAATGAATGCACGTTTGCGTTTATATATATAACCATGTTAATCAGCCTGTATGAATGTGTGGATCCGTCTGTGTGCGCGTCAACTGTCTTTGTGTACATTTTCTTGGCTTGTGGGTGTGAGCCGCGTCTGAAGATTGTCTTGCAACGACTGCCGAAACGTCGCAAGACAATCTTCAGACGCGGCTCACACCCACAAGCCAAGAAAATGCAGACAACGGCCGCGAAAGCCTGCGATGTATTTTATGTCTTTGTGTAATAATATGCTTTAAGGTGTTCGACTTATTACAGATTGTAATTTTATATTTTTATGTGTAAATTTGTGTATGTATATATGAGTATATATGTGAACGTATGTGTGTATGTGTGTGTGGTATGTATGTGTGTGTATGTCTGTATGTTTATGTATATGCATATGCATATTTATGTAAAAACATGTATATTTCAATAATAGTTGATGTTAGATGTAATTTAGTTTACTTGATCAAAACTACTTAAAATTATAGTTTTTTTTTTTTTTACTTTTTTTTTATCTTAGATGCATACTGTTACTTTATCGTTTCATTTTTTTCTTCTCCCTATTGTCATGGTAGAAGTACTACAAGAATTCTTGTTACATTACTATAACAAATATCATCATAATGTTTAATGTATGCAATTTTAAGTACAATTTATTTCCTATTGTTTGTGGTTAAGTGTAAGAGAAGGCGACAATGCCTTAACTTTGCCACAATGAAAATAAAGACGTTTTATTATTATTATTATTATATTATTATTACCACCCCTCACCAGCGCTGAAGACCTCGATGTTAAGCGCTGACCAAATTCTCTCGCTCACTCACGTAAGCAATATTTTGAAGTGAAAATCAACTCTATCTCGAAGGATTCGATAGATATCGATAATGAATCGGAAACACGTTTATGGTATTTTCACCTACTTAAATGTTGAATGTCTAATAATGCTTAAATTTGGTAATATGGATTTTTATGCGTGTCCCATTAAGGGGCATACCTACCTGCGTTTCAATCGCGTTGCAGCAAGTTGCAGCTACTCTTTTTTTTTTTGATGAAACTATTTAACGCAAAATATATTTGTATATCTACGAAAAGAAGACCCACTTCAAACTATGTCGCTATAGTTTTAAAAATTTGGTACGTTATTATAAACACCATTTCTGGGCCACTCAAAATTGCTAAAAATTGTCTTTTTCAGACTGTCGTATCTGGAAAAATAACAACCGGATTCGATTATCACAACTATAGAAACACGTGTTAGACTTTGAACTATGCTGTACACAAATAAAATATTGTGGTCAGCGCTTAAAGTCCCATAAGGAAAAGGATAATATTAATGCACGCCATCTGAGTGGCTTGCGCGGAGAGGCGATAATGCCTTACGTACGTCGGTTAGTAACAACCTTACCGCTCCTGCCTCACACACCCGTCGGGTTCGAACTCTATCGAAGTTTCTTCGAAAACCCATTTCACTTCTTTTCACCCCTCTAGAGGTCAAATTTCGAAAAATCCCTTCTTAGTGCACGCCTACGACCTGAGGGAAAACCGCACAAAACATTTCACGATTCTAGGTCCAGTGGTTTGGGCTGCAGTTTGATATGTTAATCAGTCAGTCAGTCGGTGTTATCTCATATATGTTCATATTGCTTGGTACATACGTTGTTAAAATCGCAAATTTAAACGTAATAAATAACTAAAACAATAAATTGTCTATAGTCGTACTGTATAAATACTTTCAAATTGCATGTCTACGAATTTATTGTTTCGCTTGAAGACTTACGTTGTTTGCATTAAATAAATGTAAGTTCTTAAAATAATAGTAATAATTGTAATAATAATATTAATTTAAAAATGTGTTTGAATGTTATACTTGTAGAAAATTTTAAACTTTTTGTCTGCTATTGGCTTTGAATTTTCGTAAAACAGAAACGTATCATAGTTACACGCTTAATTTTTACTTTCAGTCACCTAGCTTTATACAGATTAATTGCTTTCCAGTAAATAGCCTACAATTCAAGCTTTCTCGAAGTCATAAAGAAACATATAAAAATGTAGCAACCAGGATTGGACATTACGTTTGAGACATGTACATACATTTCGTATGCACTGTTAGATACGTAAAGAAATTAAACACGGTTCTGTACATGTGGTATTTAAAATCTGCCCACGACAAATTTGACACCACCCGTATGGCATAGAGCCAATTACAAAAACAACAGCTTGCAGGCACAATCGTGGTTGACTATTGAATCAACGAACAAGCAATCCATGCGCTGTTGATATCTAAGTTGAGTGGAGTGTGCCTGCAGGTATTTGAATGAACCAATGAACGTAATCAGTCTTCATATTTGCATTACAAAAAAATATTAACTAGATAATATTAAGTCTGACGACGAGTGCTAGAAACACGTTTATTTACAAACAGCGCAAGGAAGTTCGAATATCTATTCAAAATGGACGCGCAATGGATTCAAAAAATACTATGAACAAAAATTTAACAATGTTTGAACGAGAAAAAATAACGCCGAACTCACGTGACAGCATCTGAAAACTGAAAATCAGCATTGACGTTTGAAGCATAACGTACACATTTTACTGTAAAATTTGAGGTAGAAAAATTAACATGCGTTAAGTGATTATATTGCAATCCACCTCTCTAAGCTTTAGTCATTATTGCTCTGACAAAACACGACGGTAAAACTGTTTATAACGTTGTATTTCTAACGTGGATGTACCTAGGCATTTTTTTAAACAGCGGTAAATGCACGGAGAGGCCACCATGTCTAACAGATAAGTTATTTCTTTTTTTATAATTTTGGCCTATTTGACTCTTACATCGATTCTGTTGTACTAGCAAACGGTGTTTATCAAATGAATGATTTTGTTTGCTATTTTATACTAAAGTAAGTACTTCGTAATGTAACGAGTTATTTCGTAATATTAAATTAATATTATTCAGTCAAACACCAGCTCATATTGTATGAGATCCACGAAAATATTTTGTGTGTGTGTGCGTAGGTGATGGTAGTATAATATAAACTGCTGTGCTAGGTTGTTTGTATCCTCCTTTGATTATAATTTTCATATATTTTGTTACAGTAATTCCACCATCGCCGCCGCTTCCACGGATTACAACCACTATGTCTACAACGAATATTACAACACCTTGTTCGATGCAGTGTGTTTGAGCGTAAAATCGAACCCCAAGGGTTTCAACCTTCAACCGTATGAGATAGACGATATTACAGAAACGTATAAACTGGTGAGTTTACTTAATAAATAAAATATACTTTCTGCGCTAACCCATGTCTTAGGAAGAAGCGCAGAATGTTCTTCTATAACTTAACCTTATATCAAACAGTTTCACTGTAAAATGTTCAGAAATATCTGCTAATGTTCACCACAGTTAATTTGCAATATCTTGGTATAAGCCGTTTTGAAGTTATTTAGTTTCACTTTGCTTATACTTTTTTAATTGAAAGTACATTAATTAGGACACACTAAAGGCTTGTTAACAGTTTATCTAAAGTGTTATTTAGTGGTACACAGAAAATTGTTCATTTGACAATTAATTGATAAATTGATTTTGTACTTGCGTGTTTTTCATTTACGTATCAAAGTATTACCAAACAACGGAAATAGAAATATTTATTTCATTTATTATTTGAGAAATTGACATCCCAAAGTCTGGATTTATAATTGTTCTTACGGAAATAGTGAGCTCTGCAACGATGTTTTATCTAAAGACATTTTCTTTTCCAAAGACGACAAATACCACATTATAGAAGGACTTACAAAATCACTATTTATATTCGGTAGAATATCCTTTCTCCGACTACATACTCGTACTTTGCTTGCAAACATTGTAAAAATGCACTGTTCTGTTACAGGGAAGTTTTACATTATTGGTTCGTTAAAGTGCGCATAAATTAAACTGCAACTAGGGTACACTACAATGATGGGCTCTGATTAAACAAGTGCTCTTGAAGAAAAAATTCATTCCGAATTCAACTTGGGATGGACTGGCGAAAATTGATTAAAATCGTTGCTGTAAACACACCCGGACTTAATTGAAGTTGCAGTAAAGTAAGATAATCCAGTCGAGTTCCTGAGGTGGACTAAAGTATAACATTCAGATTGCAATGTTTAGTTTAAACATCCGTAAATAACAGAACTGAACGAAGACAAAGAGATTGCCATTCTGATTCGTTTATTTTGAAGTTTCAGAGGTTTCAGTTGTTCTGGCCCAGCAAAATAAGATTGTTTTAGTAAGTGATCCTAAATATATAAAGTACATATTAAATTACTGACAAATAAATGCAAATAATATTTTTTTCTATTAGATCTACGTCATTTGTCCAGTAGGAGTAGTAGTATTTTACATGTACGTTTTGTAACATAGAGGCATATTTACGTCTTTCCATGGCTTCCCGCAATCGCTCCAGGCGAATGCTCAGATGGTCCATTAAGGCTCGGTTTCTGTCGCCATACAGAATTTTATTTTTCGCTTTTTTGGAATTCTGAGAACAAAAATGTTAAATCGGTGACTATACCGCAAATTCTATTTACCTTGAGCTACAATATCAGCTTGGCAATAGAGCTAGTAATGTATAGTTAGGTCGCAATTTGTCGGGAAAATTATGAAAATAAAAACATTACCACACAGAATGTTGCGTTATTATATGTTAAAGCTAAATCGCAAGGTCTGTACT
The DNA here is from genome assembly GCA_003012365.1 of Medauroidea extradentata. Lineage (NCBI taxonomy): Eukaryota > Metazoa > Arthropoda > Insecta > Phasmatodea > Phasmatidae > Medauroidea > Medauroidea extradentata. Next base: position 12,619 of record PNEQ01036443.1, on the reverse strand, counting down.
GTAGCGAAATGTAAATTGAATTTGAGGTTTAATCGCATACTTAACATTTTTCTTCTTAGAATACTAAAACAGTGAAAAATAACAAAATTCAATATGGCGAATATTCCGAGCCTTAAGGGTGTTCAAGTGCGATAAAATCGTAATTTTACATTTAAATGGAATAGTGTTTTTTTTGTGGACGATACTCGTGAGTACAGTTTCCTCTAACAAAACAATTTTAGCTTTCATAGTTTTTTCATAACGGTGCGACAAAGTCGAAATTTGCTTGTTCTGCTGCCATGCAAATAATGAAAACCAACTGGCCTACTTGAATAAAATAATTCACTGTGATATTACATCCCATGTGCTATGTAATGAATTATTTAAAAGACCATAACATAATATTTTGAAAATTTTAAAAATCGCAAACGCACACGAAAATTTTTGAAAATTCAGGAATTTTTTAAAATACAAAAATAGTTCACGGGATTAAAAAAATATTTCATTACATAGCCCATGGCATGTTAGTTCACTGCGAATTATTTCACTAACGCAAGTCAATTGGTTTTCATTATTTGCATGGCAGCAGAACATGCAAATTATGTCTTTGAAACACCGCTACGAGAAAATTATACGAGTTAAAATTGTTTCGTAAGAGGAAACTGTACTCACAAGTATCGTCTACAAAACTAATACTATTTCGTATAAATATAAAATTATGATTTTATCGCACTTGAACACCCTTAACGAAGGCCATGGCAGACTCCTCTCCCAGTTCCTGTTGTTTTACAAAGTTGTATGTCATCATCTATAATGACCTCACTGTCGTAAGAGACGTAAAGCCAACTTTACTTACATTTAATAATCAGTTTTGGCTAGACAATTGCCTTTCAAACATTGGAAAATCTAAGTGACGCGTGTTCGCAGTGTTTCCCTGTTATAGGTCATTCGAGGTAAAGTGAGCACTAAAGATTTAACATTTTACATAAAAAAAAGGTCACTATAGGCCATTCACGATAAAGTGAGCACTGCATACAGTTTCTATTAAGCTATTTTGCAGCCATCTTTACTATTTTCGATATGAAAATTTCTATGTAACTTAAAACCAGTCTAAATGTTTCAACACTCTGAAAAGTTAACATATATTGGCCCAATAAAACATGTTTTTAATTAATAACAAGTTCTGCTGAGTGTCCAGTTTATACTGAACAGCCTATAGCCTTTACTGCATATAAGTCACCATTAGCCAGAGTTACTTTACTGCTTGTATGGTTGGTAGCGATACATCACATGTAGTTCCGTGTTTTTTTCTCTTTAAATACAACATTAGTTAAAGAACTTCAGATGAAATCGATCTCTCTGTATTTCATATACTTCAAAATATTTAATATCCTACTGACATTCCTACTTACAGTATAATTATACTCAATTGGCGCCAGAAGAATGTGGTACTATCGCCGAAGTCAGGTCATATTGCTCCACATTTCAGACAGTTCAAAATTCAACCGAAAGGTGGCATCAGAGTTAGGTTCTCGCCGTTTTTTCACCGCTTCTCCAAGTTGCGTCATTTGCGTGTGTTTGTCCGTTGTGCGTATGTACACATTCAAAAGTATTGGAAATTTCGACGAATGTCGTTGCATTGATGTGAAGCCATTGGTATTCCGTAAATTACGTTTTAAGTTCGCCAGCCTAGAAACAACATACTTTTTTCACATATTAAGAAAATACGTTAATTATTGTTTCTGAAGTGCGTCGTCGTAGTTTGTGGCAGTAGAACTGAACGAAACTTTAATTCTTGAATTGCGTGTGTCATGTCTGTTTTAGTGGCGGTTTTGAGTTACAAATTCAAATAAACTATGCCCGCATTTACGAGATTCATAACGGCAATAGTGCGTGTTGTATCAACTAGTCGATGGACAGAAACCAGTATTATAAGACGTTAACTTGCAGGTATTTGTAACTAAGATTACTTATCATTATATCTTATATTCAGCCCCCGTGTATTTAGTGAGTAGGGTCTAGATATTGTAGCTAAAATTTATCGGAGCAGTTTAATATAGTTGTAATAATTGCACGACCCTATGTGAATAAAAGTATATGGCAATATTTATGATTACATTCGGCGGAAATATATAAACTGGCAGAATATAGAATTTAATCAGGGCTTTTTTGAGTGTTCACTTTATTCCGAACCACCTATAACCAAGATTTTAATTCTCTGTGAACCGAGCGAGGTGGCGCAACGATAACTCGTTGAACCCCCTCCCCTTTTTCTCATTCTCTCTCATATTTATATAGGTGTGTGTGTGATCAGAATAAATTTTGGGGGATCAGTTATGGGCTAGACTACACTGTTCTAAGTATGATTCAACCTTCGCGATTTCTGGTTTGTCAGTTGACCTACCACTGCACTTTTGACCAGCAGGAAAGAAGTCAAATCATTACTTCCTGTTCCAGCTTGTTATTGGCTTAGGTTTCTGTAGGGCATGTATGGCATACTTATAACAACTGATTGTACACGTTTGTTTAAACCACTCATTTCTGAAGTCTAACTCAACCCGAAACATTCTCGGCAATTATTTTCCGGTCCCAAGACGTAACGGTAGTAGTAGTCTATTGTTAATGATGTCAAATTTTGAACTGATGCAGGTGGAATTTTTTTACAGGGTTGGTGGACCTACAAGTTCAAGCTGTACAACAATACGGTAAACGGCATGGAACATTTGAGCCGCATTGGAAACGTCGGTGTGATAACTGACCAAGCCAAGAATTACTTGGTCATCAACTTCGCGATCAACTTGAAAGAACTAGCGGTAATACTTCACTTACTAGTCTTAGAACTTCTTGCCTTCTGCTCATTTCAAATACTGACTAGATTTAAGCAGTAAGCTCTTCTTCTCATACCATCCATTCACAGATCTTCAGTCATTTTGTGAAAGCATTTTAGACTTTACCTTAAGTTACGAAACTTCCTTTATTAATTAAAAAAAACTTTTAAGTCTGCGCCTTTGTTTTTAATATTAACAGATGCTCTCGGCTGGACCACTAAACAAGATAATGTACGTGTCGCCCTGTAGTTGTTTTGTGGAGGATAGTATAACTGTGCCCAACTATTAATATCACTTTGACTGCACTATTTTATCAACATGTGACACATCCAGCACCCCCCACCTTTTTGTACCTTTAATGTATCGATTATATGTCAATTAATACAAAATTTTAAAGTGATATTTTCAAATTTTTGTTTAGAAATTGCCTTAAATACCACAATTTTGCACCTAAATAACTAAAAATTTCCGGGCAACGGTCCCCGTAACCCCCCCTCCCCATTTTTAGACTCAGGATGTGGACATAGCTACTTTTTGGAAATCCCCCCGCCCCTCCAACAAAGAGCTGCCAGCCAGTGTTTAGCCCACGGGCATAAGAATTGGCCTTCCCTGACCTATGGTATTGGGATTTACTCTCTACAACGGGTTATAAATCCTACAAGTTTCTAGTGCGTCACGCAGCAACCCATACATCTAAAAACTTATCGTTTCAAAATTATTTTCTTTTGGTTCCAACTTTAAGCTATGGAATATGGGTTTCACCAATTTTATTAAGCAGTGTTCCAGGTACACTTTAAAACATTTTTTGTACTTTTACGAAGAATCCGTGGAAACCCAGTTTCCAAAGAAATTCCTTGAAAAACTACAATGGCTGTCCTTGTAAAAAATACAAAATATATGTTTGCATTTGTACTTTCAATAAGGAGCAAAATAAAAATAAGCACACGTTTTCTTTAATACTGACACTAATCGTATTTATTGAACAATGTTTTAATAAATAAACTTTACATTCAATTATTTGGAAATAAAAAAAAATTGTGGAGTCACTCTGATTCGAACCCTCAGAACCCACTCTTATCACCTTGATGTTCATGCTGTTTTCTCGTTTTTTAATTATAAACATTCAATGTGCAGTTCAGTGGTAACGCTTTATTTTAAATTTTTAAGCAGGCAATCAATATGAAAATTCACTTTATTTCAGAAAAATGCTTGCCAGAGGATAGGATTTTTGTATATCTATGTTATTTCTGGCAAGCCTGTTGTCTTGGTAGTCTACAAACGTTTTTTTACAAAGAAAATTCTTGTAATTTCGTAAACAAATAACTTACAAAAAAATTTGGCAGCGCAGGAACCTTTCGGTATACACAAGGGATTTCTTTGTAATATTATATTTACCTTAAGAACTTTATAACCGAATGATGTTACAAAGAAAATATTTGTACTTTTACAAAGATTTGTAAGTAAATGTACAAAGAAAATCTTTTTTAAATTTTACAAAATGTTTTGAAGTGTAGTGTCAGTTGATCATTCTTGCACGCTCCAAATTTAGTACAGTGTTACAAGTGCTGGAACCTATCACATAACCAAAACTCTGATATTCTTTATTTTTCTCCAAGCACATTCCCCGTGATGGTTATAAAAACGATTATGATATGTATTTTTTTTCAGTACAAATTGTTCTTCTCGTTGACGGGTCCCCTAGTTGAAAATAGTGGTGAGGCCAGTGGATACATCGAGGACCTAACAGTCAACATTACCTTGGGTGCAGACATCACCAATACTTCGGCTGTCAAGGCTGAATTGATTAACCTCGTCGCCAAGTCAAACGGGTAAGAGCCTTTTAAGGGGAAGTGTTGGACAATTCTGTAGTATTTTCAGTTTTTGAGCCATTAAATTAATTCCCATTGTATTATCAAAAGTTTCTCTTCAACAGAGTATAGGGTACCATTTTTTAGTAAACTGCTTGACATGAGTGATAAACAAATTACTTATAAATGTGTCATGCAGGATCATCGCAAGAGAATTCTTGAAAGTTAACCTCTAATTCTCTTACAATGATTCTGAATGACGAATTAATGGAAAATTCCACTATTTTATATGTCAAAAAGTGTACCATTATTATTTCCTATGCGTTCTTAAAGAGAAACTTTTGATAATACAAATTTAATAAATGGTATGGCTCAAATACTGAAACTACAATAAAATTGTCTAACACTCCCCTCAAGGAATCATCTCTGCATTAACCGGAGCGATTTCGGAAACCCCATGGAAAATTTGAATCAAGATGGCCGGACTCAGCAACTGAACCCGGGACCTCCGAATACGAGTCCTACGAGTTATCTTTGCGACAAATTACTCGGTAATACTGTACATCTGTACGTTTATTTTTTTAAAAATAAATACAGAACTACATAGCGCTGCCATAGAACATTGAACACGCATTCAGGTGGCACCGGGTTCGATTACAAGTTTGGGCAACCTGGTTCCTGTTACCCATGGCTTACCCAAATCCCTATAGGAAAATACTGGAACAATCAATAACTATAGGTCATGGCCGACTCTTTCAAGTTTCCTGCCTGCCTAAACAAATGATTCCGTTTCTCAAGACTCCGCTGGCTAAGAGGCGTTTAGCTCTATAGGTCGTTCTGGATAAGGTGAGCACTAAAAATTTAACCTTCGAAAAACATCACTAGCTGATACTACGTATAATTCAACATTAAGCCTAGTTTCCTTACTGATTGTATGGTTGGCATCGAAATTACGTCATATAGAGCCGCGTATGTTCCTAATTAAACACAACAATACTTAAACAAAATAAACCGAATTTGACATAATTGTGTTTTATTTAACTGACATATTTTTTTATAAAACTATGTAAGTACCTACCGACTGCATAATTTATCTTACACGCGCAGAACTCAAGTGACGTGTCCAGAGAGGTTAGACATTTCCCGTCGTTAGGCGTTACGTGCGGGAAGATACGAATTGGCTGAAAATAGAACTTTTCGGAGGTTTTTTGAGTGCTCACTTTATCCCGAACAGCCAATAATTATCCTCGAAACAATCTCAACTGATAAGGGTACCAACTTGTATAGTGGGGTGCAGTTGTGTTGATAAACTGCTGTTTCGGGATCTCATGTATGTCCATCTCCTGTCGCAGGGACATCACGTGTACAATCAAGGCAGGCAACTGGCTCACGACTTTCTTCGATAACTTGATGAAGAACGTCATCCTGACGTTCTACGAGGAGAAAGCTGTGAAAATCATGGCGGCGAAACTCTTCGGTGTGATTAACGAAGCTATGGACGAAACGCCCTTCAAGTTCTGAGCTGGGTTCGAGCTGAACACGGGGGGCCACTGTCCGTCCTGCTCTCTGGCGTCTGCCATGATGTATCGTTATATGTTATTTTAGGAAATAAACTACCTGCAAACAATGTATAATTTATGCAGTTTCATGTTTGGGTTTATTCCAACACCTGTTTGTTGCGTATGACAGAGGGAAAAGATACATCCTACCTATTGGGGGGGGGGGGGAATCCCCAGCTTACGCCTCCACTGGATGCAAAGAAATTATAATGTAATATTTGGTTAGGCCCAGAATACGTATTTAAAACCTAAATAACTTACCACTTGAGATGAGAAGCCAGAGTTAAAATTATACGTCGTGAACAGATTTATACTGGGCAATCCTACTGTAAATAAAACTCTTGCATAAGATTTTAAATATAATTGTTTTGCAAATTAAGTAGGCTGTGTAATAACAAAATAAATAATTGAGGAATGACGATCTGAAAATATTAAAATCTGAAGTGTGAAATTTTGAACCTTAAAATTACATAAAATTTACAAAGATTCTTATGAAAATAAATTTCATATAATAATAAAAATTGTATATCAATTAATATTAGGATAGCTCAACAGCAAAATAATATATTTACTGTTGCGAGTGGCGCATTTAACTGCAAGGTCAGCATAATTTACATTTAAACAAGTTACAAACTTAACCAATTTCCTTGAAATCGGCGAAAATTAAATCTAAAAGTTTAAATCTGTCAGTATATTGTAAAATAAGAAATAGGCTAACTTCTAAAAATGGTAAACACACAACAAAGACTAGTTAAAGTTTGGATAACAAAGTGTGTAAAAATTTAATTTTCTTACAAACTACCTATTAGTTCTTGAAATAGAAGTATTAAAATTTAAGCATTTTTGTCATGAAATATTCGCGATTAGGGGACGTACTTCAATCAACACGGCATGAGCAATCATATTACTGACGTGTTAATTTAGGCTACTTAGTACTGAATGTGTACCGTGTTTCGTGAAATTTTGGAAAACGTTTCTCAGATCATTCATGTGATCAAAAATTTAAAATTCAAAAATTTTTAGAACTTGATACAGTATGAAGAAATTTCATGAATCTCAAGTAACTGTACAGAAATTCATGAAACACGGATATATCGTTCCTTTATGTATCTCATTTGATCAATAATTGTTCGAAAAGCCGCAATGAACAAGATGCGTTAAAATTATTTTATATTACCAATTGCTAAGTGTGTGCCGAGTTTAAAAATTCTTAATAATTGTTTTCAGATATCTCGAGCTATCAAAGATATCTTATTATGATCCCTATGTCGAAAATAAGTAAAAATCATAAACAAAACTTAAAAATTAAGTTCACCTTACAAAAAACTATACGTAAAGAGTTTGATTAAATTCTAAGAAAGGGTCCCTAAGAATTTTTTTTTGTTTGAAAAATGTTCAAATGGCTACTGCTTTGAAACTATAAACATGGTATTATCAGAAAATAAATTATTCAATTCGTCTAATTATGTAATACATAGACTATGTATACCGCGTTTGAAAATCTGAAAATAGTTCTTCAGAAACTTCACGTGATAAAAAATGTTCAAATGACCTAAATTTCGAAAATACAAATACGGCATGAAAATAACTATTATAGTTATGTTGCATTTCCAAGAAGTAATTGAATGCTATTAAGTTTGATGAAATGAAATAAAATATTGTTCTTAAAGTCTTTCATTTTTTGGAAAGAATCCAACCACCTGCCATTGTGAAAATATGAAGACGGTATAAGAAAACGTAGACATACAGTCACCTTATTGAGGCCTATGTGTTCCCAGTATTATAACAGCCTGAAAAATGCTTCCTCAGATGACTCGTGCGGACCAAAAAATTTTAAGCAGACTCAGTTTTCAGAAATACAACACAGCATAAACAATGAATACAATATAAAAAGCCATGGTATTGTGCTATGATCTACGTGTGTACTGATGTGAATGATTTTCTGAAAAATGGTTCATTCAGATATCTAGTGTGATCAAATATGCTCAAATAGTTCAAATTATGAATGCATTAACAAGGCATGGTCACAACATAAGTAAAATTCATGTCAATTTACTAAGCACAAGTTGTCTACCAAGTATTACAAACATTTTAAAAGTGGTCACCAAGCTGTCTAGTGCGATTAAAAAATTTTGAATTGGCCTCCATTTTTGGAATGCGAACATGGCATGACGTACATAAAACACGTATGATGAAATTTTGATAAATGATTCGCTACAGCAACAATATTAGTAGTATGCAGCTATGTATTGTGGCTTTAAAATTAAAACTTTCAAGATATGTTCTAATATATTGGAATAAACCAATAGTTTTATAATCAAAACATCAGTTCAACAAATGTTATTATGTTGTACAAGTTTATGTCATTTTTATTTAGCTACCAACAGCAATTGTTAACAGAATTCCTTTTAAAGGATATTTGATTATGTAACTCAGCGATCGGACAACTCAAAAAAACTAAAAACTTTCACGGAACTGAGTTAAATACTGTTCGTATAAGTTTGTTAAATGAATATGTATAGACTTTTGTTAAGATTTAGTTTTAAAAATAATTGTTTAAAATTTAAATTCTTTAGGAGTAAACACAACCTTTACCGCTAAATGAACAGCTATTTTGCGATCACCAATATACTTTCTTAAAAGGCCACCAGGTATGCTACTTTCACAAGAGTCTAGTGGGAGAAATGCAAATAGGGGCCGATTGCACAGTCTTAGTGAATAAAATCTAAGACCTCTCTGAGAGAAATAGATGATAAATTTTCATTGCAGAGACGAAAAGTGAGCGAAACATAAGGAAAAACGAATTCTGAAGGTGTCCTCAGACCTTCCTTAAGATTTTCTCTAGTTGTAAATCAATCATGGCGGCCGTAAATAGAGGTTAGAATATCACATGGTAGAGGATGATATTCATAGGTATTTAAAATATATTGGTAATATTTCTGAGGAGGAACGTAACCATGGTGTAAAGGAAAGACCGCACTGGTGTCTACAACAGGATTTATATTCGTTGTACATTTTTATATGAAAGCTATGTCATGTTATAATTGTACTTTTGTTATCAAACAAAACGGATACAGTACCATTTTATAAACAGAATCTACAACGTATTTTTCTAATTTTTATTTTGCATTTTTTCAACTTTACAGCATGAGAATTACTAAACATAAAATATCAACTCGTCGACATATAAATTTTGTGCATTATAAATGGAAAATAATATACATTTTTGCTACATTTGCAAGTAAAAGCATGAAAAGAAGTTATTTTTTCTGCGAATATTGTGGTAACACTTCATCTCAATTGAGACATTTAAATATCATGACTGTGTACTGCAGGCGAAAAATTCTCATATTTTACTCAAGTTCTTTACCTCTAGATTTTCTTCACGTGACTCTGCGATCGACCCTACGTGTCAACCGTGCTACTCAGGAGCGAGGTATTAATTAGTATTGTTGTTTCCAAATCGAACAAAACAGATATTTCGATCAGAGCATAGCATTTTTACGTATTTTCAACAATGTGAACTATTTTAACCTAATCTAAGCTAATTGTCACAAGTAAAGGCGAATGCTCACCCGCACGAGCAGCTGTCACGCATGAGCGAGGGACCTTTTAAGATGCAGTTAATTTCTCCTGCTAGAATGTTTAGCTACTTGCTAGGCCCTTGTGCATGCATCTAGGAGAAACTTTCCGTTCGGCGCAGTGAGCAGTCGGACAAGAAATAAAGAACTAAAAACCGATATCGGAGTGTTCGATTGTCAACTTTATATTGTACCTGTACGTAAGGAAACTTAAACATGTCTGCACACGGGCGGATCTTGGTCTAGGTTTTTGTTTTTGGTGGAAGGGGGGGGGGGGAACATTCCTTAAAAAGTTGCAATGCCCAGACCCCGGGAAAAAATTTGGTTTTTAATGTGTAAAATGGTGCTATTTAAGGCGTTTCCTAAGCAAAACTGTGAAATATTTCATATTTTAAGGACAAACTACACATAAAAGTTTATAGGGAGAGACCGTCCACCCAACCCATGGATTCGACCTTGCGACAACACATGCTTACGTTGCGGGAAGTGTAGTGAGCAAATAAACTATATTACTGTTGTTCATCAATGTTAGATATGAGTGGGTTAGTTGCCAAGTGGTGTAAGTCACAAAAAATCGAAAATGGACTTAGACCACTACAGAATTGCCTGCAGTGAGGTCTAAATACTTAACAAATGGCGTGCATCATAGTCCACTACATTTTTCCATTGCATTACATAATAAATAACGTAATCCCTGAAGTTTAACACAGATACAAACTTTAAATTCTCTCTCCTGAAATATTTGCATTTCGTAAGTATGTCGACCTGACTGCAGGCAATTCTATAGTGGTGTGAGTCCATTTTCTATTTTTTGTGACTTACACCACTTGGCAACTAACCCACTCATATTAAGTTCAAAACAGTTCCATATTTTCTGTGAACGTCTTCGTCTTCAGCGTCTGACTTCGTTGAACTCAATCATTTATACCCTACGTCATACTGCATCAAAGAAGGTCAGCTGCCGGACTCATAAGTACCTTCGCCAATTGTTTTCGCGAGTGAATTCTGCTTTCAAGAAGAACCAACAAATTACTTGGCTTTGGTTTGAAGTACATAGGCTTCAACAAACTGTAAGTGAAAGTAGTATGATATAGCCGGTTCTGAAACAGGAGCCGGTAGGTGGAGCCATTTGAAGCACTCCACCACGTAGTGACGTTACGGTCTCGGTGGTCGCCATGTTCGATCTGTCTGACCTTGACCTAGACTCAAGTCTCCAAAAGCCAAAATTTCTAAAAATTCTAAAAATACCAATATATCTTTTAAAAAAAATAGTAAATTAAATTTTTTAAATCAATCAAAAAATTTTGAAAGATTCAAAAAGTTCCTTCTCCATTCAACAAATAATAAACACGATGCCTTTGACTTCCCAATAAGTGCAGATAAAGGTTTCTTCTTAAAAAAAAGCACAGAACATATAGCATAACAGTAGAAACTGTGCACGACCAGACGCCTTGTGCAAAATTAGTTCACAATTGGATTCTTACTATTGTGTTTAGCCAATTATATGTTTTCGACGAATTTGAAATAGTCGTTTCTGTATAGAAGTCAACCGAAGGCAACTTAAACTTATTTGAAGTGGAATCGTATTTGAAGATAATAGAAAATGTAGACTCAAAGCTTCTAAAAACTGCACAGCATAAAACATTATTTACAATATAGAAAATAGTTTTTAATGTCAAAATTTCTTGTTCTAGCTTTGATTTGCTCTCGTGTATGATTGGAGGTTATTCCAACATGGCGGACAATCACAAACCCTTTTGCTGTGATTGGTTGCAGTCCTATGCGTACGCACTAGATATGAAAAATTACCATTTCATATGCCAGCATCTATATGCACACGACCACTTTTTTTTTGGTGTTGTGTGAATCGGTAGGTAAGAATACATAGAGGTTAGTTCATGTGCGAACGACCTATGTTCTATGCTTACTATTATGTGATAAATTGTGAACCCACCTTAACACATTTTTCGAAAAGCACTTATTAAGGTTTAGCTCTGAGCATCAATATTTAAATGACAATCGATATTATTAACTCAGATTAAAAAATTCTCTGTACCAAACTGTAATTTCGTTTTTCCTTTAATATTTTAACTTTTCATTAAAATTTATGTCGAGCAACTTAAAATATATCTTGGTTAGATTATTTACCCCAACCCACATTTAAAAAATCAATCTTTTTTATGTACCTAAAATTAGTTATTTCTAGTTGTTTTTTTAATTATTTTTTATAATTGAACACTTTATATGAATGCTAATAATGTTTGTTGAATATTCCCCGCTCCCAACAAAGCCATGTTCAATCGATTTCCAGTACAATAAATAAAATAATTTTTTAAATTAATAATAAATTTATTAATACATATCGCAGTAGTCGTATGCGAACGGTTTTCCCAAAGACCCGTGGCAAATAGCTGCTTCTCACTCACCGCCTTAGCCATATCCAATCGATTCCCAATAAAATCAAATTATTTAAATTTTTACAAAAAATGATTTCGATACAATAATTTCTAACCCTGATAGATGCCAGAGGTCCACAATTCGACCCTCTACAAGTACACTACTTAAACATATGGCGGCCAGTACACCAGGTAATTGGCTTGTTTTTGTGTAAAATGTATTTTTACATTACTTGACTGGATTTGTTTGTATGGACATACTCCATTGCGAAATAAATGACCGTCACAAGAAAACTAAAAGTAAAAATAAAAAAAAAAAACATAAATAAGCAGAGTATGCTTTAGTCATCAGGATACATACACAACTTGAAATTCCAAAACTGGAATCTGGTCAGATAAAACAAGGAAACAAACAGAAAAACCTAGGTTGACATGCGACACAACGATGAGACGAAACAAAAACACAAA